>JAEQBH010008765.1:0-141283 GCA_016808115.1 Tetrastigma voinierianum
AGGTCATATCCTATCGGAAAATAGAAAGAAAATCAGTGGCCCTGCACTGCAATTACTGTAGTGTGCTGATTTTCTTCATGATTTGAAACATACATAACCTTCATTAGAACTTGGATTTGGGTGTTCTTAGACTCTATGGAAAGCCCTTTGAGTCTAGAATCCACCATATATAGCTTGATAAAAATTGAGGTCATATACTATCGAAAATGAAGAGAAAATCAGTGGCCCTGCTGCTGCAATTACTGCAGTGTGCTGATTTTCTTCATGATTTCTTGTCATAACTCCTTCATTAGAACTTGGATTTTGGTGTTCTTAGACTCTATGGAAAGCCCTTTGAGTCTAGAATCCACCCATATATAGCTTGATCAGAGTTGAACTCATATTAGATTCGAAAATGACAAAAAACAGTGGTTGCTGCTGCTGCTGCTGCTGCTACTGCTACAAGTTGCTCATTTTCTTGAGGATTACAGCTTGCATAACTCACCGTTAGGACTACTTGTTATAGGTGTTCTTAGACTCTATAGAAAGCCCTTTGAGTCTAGAATCCACCCATATATAGCTTGATCCGAGTTGAACTCATATTGGATTCGAAAATGACGAAAAACAGTTGTTGTTGCTGCTGCTGCTGCAAGTTGCTCATTTTCTTCAGGGATTGCAACTTGCATAACTCCTTCATTAGGACTCTGTTATAGGTGTTCTTGAACTCTATACCGACCTTTTGAGTTAGAATCTGACCATATGCTATTTAATAGCATTGGGTACATATATTTCTGAAATTTAGATTAGAGTACCAGTGTACTAATCACTTGAATGAAATTTATGAATATATGAGTTGATTATGATAGTATGAATTTATGAATGATATGGATATAAGAACATGTGATAGGATTAAATTGAAGAAATCATTTAACATATATAAACTAAAAAAATTTTTAATTATACGACCAGGGAAATGCAGCGCTGCATTCTCTTAGCGATTTGAAAATGCATCATCGTAAACGATTAAAGTTGTCGTTTTGATTCATATAGTTAGTAGAATACATCCGTCCAGTGTATTACAACGAAGTTTGAATACCTTTGGATTGTCCAGTGGGCCGATTGCTGAAAGGGCGTTAATTAAATGATCATGATTTAATTTAAATTGCATATATTATGTGTCATTTGAGATTTGCCCTCTGCTCTCGTTTGTTCTCACGGTGCATTAGAGGATATATAATAATGCATTTGATAAATCAGCGATTATGCATTATTATTTATATATTTTATTTAGTGTACTTGAGAACCACGTAGGAGGCTCTTAGAAATGCGCCACATAATGAACATGCAGTAAGTGATCTTTTTTTAACGTAACTTTTGTAAATGGATTAGGACGAACCTATTGAAGAGAAAAGAGTATTGGGCGGGTGGAGGTGGAAGTGGATGTGTGTGGTTGCATATCACACGGCGTAAAATAACTTTATTGGAACCACGATAAATGGTTAGTGAACATAAAAATAATTGAGGACAATCGCGTTTGCTTACTAAATTGATTTTTTTTGTGACTAGTTATGGAAGACGATCGTGAATGGATGTACGAGGGTCGAATAGTGAATGGAATGTTCTCTAATGAATGGGGGGATAAAGTTGATGAATTTGTTGCGTTAAGCTGCAGGACATCCCAGTGTGTGAATGGTGGCCGCAACTATAAGGTGTCCTTGCACTTTAGTTAAATGTCGAGAATAAGAAGTTTTGAATGTTGAGGCGTGGTGCATTTGTATAGAAATGGTTTTGTCTTTGAATTACTATGTTTGGATATACCATGGTGAAAGCGAGTCACCGGAAGGTGTTGAGTTCGATGCGGTGTGTCGATAAATTAGAGCGATCGGATGGTCTCGGATAATATAGGAATCACACACATACCATAGAATGGTTTGTGATCTTTGTAGTCCTGAATTCTTAGGATGAGGAACCAATCTGCGAGGCAAAATTTCTATGACATGATTCATTTGGAGACAAGAGCACGTATATGAGGGAAATTCTAAGCATACTCAACTATCTGCGGTGTGAGGATGTTAGAAATAAGTGCGAACACAGGTGTTAGCGAGGCATGGTTTGATGATATGTCTAACTTCATTCCAGAAGCTGTTGCCTGAAGATAATCGATGCCATTGGATTTCTGGCCTGAAAGTTAGTTAAGGGTTGGGATTACGTCTGGTCATTCATTCTTTGTGTGAACAAGCAGCATGATATCTTTGGGGTGATAGCGGTGACTATGGAGTTGTAAAAAATGTGGGGCATGCTCGGTACAAGCAAAGGTTAGGGAGTTACGGGAAATAGATTGTATATCTGGAAGTTGAAGGTGTCGTATAGAAAGATGCATATTTCCCGATAACACAGGTTGCGAGATTGTATGCATCAATGTAGCAGCTAATGAAATGAGTGGCATTCGAGGCATCATATGGAGGGCGATAAGATGTGTCACCCTTCGATGCCTGGCAGAAACATTTTGATGGGTGTTTCCGATTTTTTCATCTTAAGTTCGAAATGTTAAGAATTTTGAGTTTATTTGCGTGGTTTCGGTAGTTTAATTGATCCTAGACGGCAATATTCTTTGGCCTATGGTGGTGGCCAGTATAACTTGCCTCCGAACTTATGTATGAAGGAGGAATTTATGTTTTGCTTGTGTTAGTCTTGGGACCCCTCTGAATCCAAGGAAGATAGATGTTTTCTTGCAGCCGTTGATAGCGGAGTTGAAAAGTCACGTGGGGTGTTGGGGTTGAGCTATGATATTTCCAAACGGCAAAATTTTCAGATGCTGTGGCGCCCTCATGTGGACCATAAATGACTTTCCAACGTATTCTGTGATGTATGCGGGTGGAGTCACTGGCGGTATGTTGGCATGTCGCGTGTATGGAAGACTCACGATGCTTTTAGATTAATTAGAAGCGGGGAAAGCAGTCATGGTTCGACAACCATGTCGGAAGTTTTTGCCTATGAATCATCGATATCGACGTAACACCAAAGACTTCATTAAGAATAGAAGGTTACTAAACAATTCCGGGGTTAGATGCGGGGATGAGAATTCTACGAGTTTGAATAACGGAGGGTTGAGGAAGATTGATAGATGTTGATGCGAGGTTGTGAATGCGGCTATATTAAGACTGTGGGTGGAATAAGAGTATTTTACGGGGTTTGCCCTACGGCGTGAACACTTGCTCGAGGCACAATCTTGATGTTATGCATACTCCGAAGAATGTGTTTGACAATATTTTAATAGTTTAGCATTCCGGGGGGAAAACTAAGGGCTGGCGTCTGAGTCGAGATGAGTTGAATAAATGTGTCGTCGTCCTCTGATTTGCCAAAATCTTTTCACGGGTAAATACCTTGATGTGCCATTTGTTCTAAATAAATCACAGAAGAAGGATGTGTTGGAGTGGAGTAAGCGAGATTTCAGGATGGTTATGCTTCTGTCTGGGGAGATGTGTGGATGCGAACAAAAGCTTAAGATGTTTGGCATGAAGAGTCATGATTGTCATTATGTATTCATGCAAAGGTTGTTACCAATTGCTCTTCGAAATTCTGCCAAATAGAATATGGGAGCGATAGCGAGATTTCTTTATTCTTCAAGCAGACTTCTTCTTCTTTTTGGCGTGAGGAGTTGAGGAATGCGGATAGACAAATTCACGGTATCTTATCGCGATCTTGAAGATCTTCCTCGAGTTTTTGACTCGATGGAACATCTTCAGTGCACTTGGCAGAAGCTAGGATTCTTTGGTCTAGTCCATTATCGTTGGATGTATCCTCGAGAAGAAGAGTAATATTAATTCACTATTAATTCTTTTCTATATATATATATATATATATATATATATATATAATATATATATATATATACACATTACATGACTTGTAATATTCAATAATCTTCTTGCTTGGTCTTGAGAAAATAAAGCATAAAATCATATGAATAAGACTCGGGTAGAGGGTTACATGTCAATTGGGTATATTATGGATGAGGCGCAAGTCGCATCATTCTATTTCAAGAAGGAGATCAACTCTTCCATAAGGAAAGCGGAATGAGGTTTATCTTGATGACATTGTGGATGATGATATGTTTGAAATTTTCCAAGCCTCAGAAATTAAAGCAATCGGTCTTAGAAGGAAGCGTTATCTAACTTGGACAATGAATATACTCGAGCTCATCTATATGTCCTATTAAACAGATTGTCCGAGAGTTCAGCCATTCATAGAGTAAGTAGTTGCTAAAAGTGAATAGGATCTATTGCTTTGTTAATTTACTATTTTCCTCTCGATAATAATTTTCTCTAATTTCATTTTCTATTTTTTTAGTGTATTGATCCACCCGAAAGCATTAAACGGTTCGAACTTGAATAATGAAGTTGTCAATGCGTGTGAACAAGAATTTCCATCATGGTTTGAAAAATACGTATGTTTACTAAACATGAAAATCACCAAACAATTGTAATGTTACGTCACAATTTATAATTTGTAATCTCATGATCTTGATTTCGATTACGGGTTCATAATCGTGCAATAAAATTTCCAATCATTATCTTGAACTATATGAGGTCCCTAAGAGAGGTTAGAACTTGCAGTTCTTGTGTGAATGGTTTAAATTTCACACTAAATCGTATGGGAGTTAGAACCTTGAGCAATGCGGAGGTATGCATTAAAGTCATATTATACAATGGCTTAGAATCGAGTATTGCGGGACTCACGGTGAAGTGATCGAGTTAGAATTTAAACCCTCAGGTTAAAATGCTGTATTCAAATGTGAATGGATTCGATGACACCACATGCCAGTATAGTTGTCACGTCCTCGATATAAACTTGTCGATGTGCACGATAAAAGCGATTCAACAGTATAGAACCTTTTGTCTTAGCGGTCCTGAGCATGCGAGGTTTATTATTGTGAATATCCGAGTCGAACCGGTCCACGAGAAAGGATTGGAAGCGTGTGTAAGATCAGCTAGAGCTCAATTGACATCGCATCGCAATGCGTGTCATAGAACGGCATTTCAAAATGATGGCTGATGATGTTATGTCCAGTGTGGTGGGGGGGCGAGGCGTCCTGCGATTGCATCTTCGAGATGGATACAGAAAATTAGAGGATGTAGATGTTGATGAACATTTAATTGATCATGAGGAAAAGCGAGTGATGAAGAGGGTTTGAAAATGATGTTACTACATGAAGAAGAAAGGCGAACGATTTAGATGATTATGATGAGAATGAGTAGTTAGTGAGTTTTAGTTATTTCCAATCGTTAATCCTGTTGGTTTTATTTTCATTGCCTTATGTATTTTACTTGATGCTTACTAATCCAATAATGTCTTTGTTGTATTTTAACGGATGGCGCGTGGGCGAGGTAGGCGACGCGCGTTGCGGTCGTACTAGTTACGGAGGTAGGCGGCGAGGTACCGGTATGCGATCTGGTAGAGGTTGGGGTGGATGAGACACGGCGAGACGAGAGGAGGTTGTGGGTGTACCGCGACGACGACATCGGCGAGCGGATCCACATCGTAGTCACGAGATTGTGATGAATGATCGAGGCGTGGGAGGGAGAGGAGGAGAGGATGGAGATGTTGGAGAGTGCGCCGAAAGCACCCTCTGAGGCGAGACTGCCCACTGTGCTCGGTTGTCCAAATGATTGATAATCCGTGAATGAAACTTAATGATTTATCCATTTCTTAATTTATTTCTTACTTGCTAGTAAATTTTGGGTTACGGAGACGAAGTTAGGCGGAATGCAGTTCAATTTACAGGGTTACGAGGACAATTTGAAGTCCTTTAAACCTCGCGGACATAATTGGAAGTCAGCGACAGAGATAGAGACCGGAGTTGATGATTTGGAGAGAATTTAAGGTATATATTACTACTTAACATTTTTACATCTTTTTATTTATTCTTTTGTTCATGATGAAATATGTTTTAAATTATAATTGGAAAGTTTATAGGTGGACACAGTCGAGCGTGAAAGGTGTTAAACATCTTTGCCGGTCGGTATAAAGACCGCAGTCACGAGGTCAAAAGATAAATGGTTGAAGAAAGAAAGAGCAAGATTTGAGTGTCTCAGATCATGTTTCCGGGAAGTGGCGGAGAAGATGGGAAGATCCACGATTATAGGAAGAGGTGAACCTTGAGGCTTGACAATCGTCGCTCGAGAGCGGGGTACGGAGGGTAGTGGCGTGTCTGCCTTGTGACTTGTGGATCTCGCTCCCATGCGTGAGCCTGAGCACGAACATTGGTATTATTTCTGAATTTATACTTCTTATGTTTATTACTTTGTGAATTGTGTTCAATTATGCCTATTTTCATTCTCAGGAAGGATTTTCAATTGGATTAACGTATGTATTGTTTGTAATTAAAGACACGCAAGGGTAAAGAAGCCCGGTGCTCCTCGCTTATTGAGGATACGCACACGGGTCATGATGATCGGAGACTTTTGTTGATCGAGATCTCGTGCGACAAATGTAAGTTTCCATTAAAATAAAATTACTTCTCTTTTTTTTGAAGATAAATTAAAATACTTATTTTACTCATTTTTATCAGTATGTGGACATGGGGTGTAGTCGGTGTGAAATGTTGGGAGCCAGGAGTTCAGCCATGTTGGGACATGTTGTATTTTGGTAAAGCTCCCAGTGGGAGCTCTGCCGTTTGCGTTAAATCTAGTCTTGGAGAAAGTCAATGAAGTGGTGTCGGTTGCAGGCATCGAATATTCTAGCAGTGTGGGTTGTCAACGAACCCCAGAAAGCAGGGTGTCATGACAACCTCTCCCTACACCGTTTGCTAGAAACCAACCTATGGAAGTAAGACACGATAGAGGAGAAAAAATTACCTAGACCACAAGCACATTATGAAAATAGGCCAGGCGAGCCAATCATATGGCGAATCTATAGATTACAAACCTAAAGAAGACCACATCCAATAGAAAAACCTATAAGTTTAAGGTCGAGGCCTTAGGCCAAATACTAAATATAACATCTCACGATCTACAATTATGGAATAGTGTAATAGATGTAAGGAAATATCCAATACTAGTATACGTTTGGAAAAAATACCTCACGAAACAGACCTTGAAACTATGTACAAATATTTAGAAACCTTTTTAGGAGAAAGTACAAGGGCATTATAGGAATCATACAAGACAAACCCATTAAGAAGAAATTAATCTGATTTTGTAAAAATCTCATTTACGCCCTGAAACATATGGAAGTGAAGGAAAACAAAAAAGAAATATAAGCCATATAAGAAATATAATAAAATATTTCTTAAAAGATACTCACTGAAGAAAACCTTATTTAGATCCCAGCGGACATAGCAAAAATATAATCCAAGATTTGGATTTATACTTATACTCTTTATTTTTTTGAAGATCAATTAAAATACTTATTTTCGTGTTTATTAGAAACTGAATGCTAGGAAATGTTAGATTTCTTTGCTGACTGGCGTATTAGGTTGTTGCATCCACGGGTTTAATATATGTTTGAATTATTACAGTTTATTAACACTTGAACCATGTAATATATATAATTGATTAGATATATTTTTGTGAGTGATGAATGTATGGGCCCAGTGGCCATTTCTCATTTTATCCGTATGTGGACCCGGTGTGGTTGGTGTAAAATGTTGGGACATGTTGCCCATATTGTGGGACATGTTGTATTTTGGTAAACTCACCGTACAAAGGAAGCTACTGCAGATTTTCGTCGTCAGTCTTGGAGGGCTCAATGAAGTGGTGTCGGGTTACCCGACATCCATGATATTCGAGTTGACCAGTTGTCAACGGACCCCGGGGAAACATGTAAATATAATCCAAATATTTGGTTTTATACTTCTCTCTTTATTTTTGAAGATAATTAAAATACACTTATTTTACATGTTTATTAGGCGAGATATGAGGAAATGTTAGGCTAGCTGCGACTCAGCGTATTCAGTCTACTTGATTTCATGTAATGGTGCAATAGGTGATTCTCATTCATGACTCCACCGGTTGATCTGAATCGATTTGGTATGGTACGTTGATGGCAAAGGGAGAAGATGCCGTCGTAAGCGTCGGTTCATCGACATCATCATTCTACTCGCATAGACGACTAGATTATGAAGCTCCATCTTCAGGACCATTTTCGAATTTGTCCTCAACGATGGAGGACTTTCGGGACGCAATGCGAAATCGCGTCTGTTATCGGTTAGCGTCTGCAAAGCGACGCATGATCGACTATGAGGATGATAGGGATGAGTTGCATCTGCGTTTTGACTGGCTTACAAAGAAGTGTCAGGAAGGTGGACTGCAGTTCAACCCTGATGATCTACCTCGGATTGTTCGGCGTAATGCTCCAGCTACAGCATCTACTCCAGCACCTACAGCACCTGCGGCAACGCTGCATCGGGATTAGCGACGTGACGGCTCTACCCGATGCAGACATCTCACCATACGAACCGGATACATCTTCGGCATCCGCGATGATGACAGGTTGGATGATTGAGTGTATTACACACACTTTTTTTGTCTTATACTTGGATTTAGAATTTATGTTTTATTTTTCTCTTGACTTATTTACTATATATATGCAGTATATATATTAGTTTTACTTGTTTTAAATATTTTACTCTCACTTTATATAATATGCATGCACTATTATACTTTTCTTTTAATTTATTAATCTTAATATATATATATATATATATATATATATATATATATATATATATATATATATATATATATATATATATATATATATATATATATATATATATTAAGAAAGATATCAAACTAAAAATGGAAAAAAAGATTTAAAATTAATTTCTGAGCAGTGCGATAAGCAGACCAAATTTTTTTTTAATATCATTGGTGGTAAATGGTCTCCCAGTGGTCGGTAATTACCGACCATTTGAGACCATTTACCGATGATATTAAAAATTTGGTCGGTTTTGGTCGCAATTTGGTCGGTATTCTGTTTCATTGGAAGACTCATTGACCGATGATATTAAGAGCTGATAGATTTGATAGCATTTGGTCGATGATGCCGACCATGTGGGGTATTGCATTATTCGATTGGTGATGTGGAAAATGCTCCGAAATGGTTTGTCCGGTAAATGGTGGGTAAGTAGTGCGTAATTTGCAGACGATTGTTCCCCAATCGATGAAATAATTCACCGGCCCAAGGGAAAATTGCGACTAAATAATTTGGTGATGAAGTAATTAGGTAATGGGTTTCTGAGCCAGAAAAATCGCATTCTGGAACCAAATTGATCGATAATTCGGTGATTTTTAGTAGTGAATGCACAGTGACATTCATGGACCTCATGAATAGGGTGTTCCAACCTATTTAGATCAATTTTATTAATTGGTCTTTGTTGATGACATCTGATCTACTCCCGATCGGAGGTGGAGCATGAGGATCACTTGAGAATCATTACTCTGACTTTTGAGGATCATCGGAGTTGTATGCCAAATTCGAGTAAGTCACGAGTTTTGGCTTCTTGAGGGGTGGGTTTCTTGGGACACGTGAGTGTCGGCTTGACGTGTCGAGTGGACCCGAAGGTTGAGGTTGTGATGAGTTGGGAGAGGCCGTCGATCTTCGAGATCGTAGTTTCTTGGGATTGGCGGGGGTATTCTGAGGAGGTTTATAGAGGATTTCTCCGGCTAGCGGCGCCTGTGACCAAGATTGACCGGAAGGAGGTTAAGTTTGTGGGATGACTCATGTGGCGGCGTTCGGGGTGAAGATGAGGCTCCGCCGGCTCTATCCCTAATAGTCCGGAAGGGACAGTACACAGTGTCTTGTGATGCTTCGAAGACCGGTAGGGTGTGTTGATGCGGTCAGGGAAGGTTGTAACTTATGGTTCTCGGCGAGTTGAAGAATCACGAGCGAGAATTACCCCGCATTATGACATGAGTTGGCTGTAGTCTTAGCCACAATTTGGTGCCTACTTATATGGTGGCGATTTGAGGTGTTTCGGACCCGCAGTCACAGAAATACATCTTCACTTGCGGCCGAGACCTCAACATGTGAACGACGTAGGTGGATGGAGTTTTTGGAAGATTACGACTTCACTTTACATTACCATCCCGGTAAGGCAAATGTTGTGGCTGATGCGCTCAGCCGAAAGTCACAGGGAGTACTGGCTAGTATAGCTTCCGGGAGTGGTGGATGCTTGAGACGGTGGGGCGAGTTCATGCTAGCGATGCGATGGCGACTCGGGATTTGCCTTAGGAAGTATGATGTCTGGTCTCCTGCGACCCAGCGATAGAGTCTAGGTCACGGGATCACGGTGAAGTATCCATCGGGGCGATGCGGTCGAATTTTCGCGAATGGTACGGGCCGTCCACGAATGGTAGTCTTCGGTATAGGGACGGGTTGTGGTCCCCGATGACCAGTTGAGGAGAGATCATAGGGAGTTCCATTGCTCGATTATTTGTGCATCAGGTACACGAAGATGTATCATGACCTTAAATCGCCCGATTATTCACTGGAGCGAGATGAAGAAACGCGTCCCGAGAGTTTTGTCAGACGGTGTCTCGATGCCCGACAAGTCGGATGAGCACGAGAGGCTAGCGGACTCTCCGGCCATTGGAGATAGTGAAGTGGAAGTGGAGCACATCACGATGGACTTTGTGACTCACCTTACGGACATGTGAGCATGATGCAATGGACATAGTGGACAGCTCACCAAGTTGGCACATTTACGGCAGCGGATGACCTTAGCCTTTGGAGGAATGCATGTTGTATATACGAGAATGAGTACGGTTGCATGGAGTTCAGTCTCTGCAAAGTATCGAATCGGGATCCTCGGTTTCTGATTTCAGTTAAAGGAAGAAGAGTTTCTAGAAGGCCATGGGGACCGCAGTTGCCGATGAGTACCACTTTTCATCCTCGGAGCGGATGGTGTCCGGAGGCGGACTATTGATTTTAGAGGACATCTTTGCTTGAGCATCGTCTTGGATCTCAAGTGTTTGGGAGGAACACTTGCCCTTGGTAGAGTTAAGCACATAATAACAATTATCGATGATGTTCGAATGGTGCTTACTATGAGGCTCTCTCACGGGAGTGTCGATCACCTATATGTTGAATGGTGGGAGAGGCTGTCATTAGTCGGATTTGATTAGAGATACCTCGGACGGTGGGTATGATCAGGGCGTCTCATACTTTGCTCGAATAGCGAAGGTTATGCGTGTATGACAACGACCTCTAGAATTCAAGGCGGGTGATCATGTCTTCTTGAAGGTGATGTCTAAGAGAGGAGTGATCAGTTGACAAACAGGGTGCCGTAAGGAGTGCATTGGACCCTTGAGGTACTTTCGAGAGGGTGGCGCGATTCTGGCGTGTCGGTTGGCGTTGCCGCGAGTTTGTCGACGTTCATGAGGTGTTTCAACGTCTCATGCTCCGGAGTACGCTCAGGATCCCAGCTTTCATGCCTTAGTGGATTGGGAGAACTTGTTGATGCGGATGGGACCTTCGAGGAGGACCGGTGCGTATCATGGATGGCCAGGAAAGCGGGTTTTGTGGCAGGCGGTGGGACTGTGAGGTGTTGTGGCGACCTTGGGGAGTCGAGGAGCGACATGGGAGCGCGAGGGATAGGTCTTGGCGTGACTATCCCTTCTTGTTCGACGGGGAAGGTGCGCTTTCTAGTCATTAATGTTTTAAATGACTATCGCATATGCATGTGTTTGATTGTGTGTATGTGTGTGTGAATTTCGGGACGAAATTCTTTTAAGGGGAGGAGAGTGTGAAACCTGTGAAAATTTTAAATTTAAATTTTTCAGATAAAAAGGGGGCAAAACGGTAATTTATCGAAATAATCTAGAGAAGAGTTGGGATTTTTCTAGATCTCATATGACAAAACAGATTGGACCGTTGGAATTGTCTCGTGAAAATTAGTTACCCAGTCGAATTTCATTGAATTCCGAGATAGTCGGAATTTCACGTGTTCCCGAGGAAGCGTGTCGGGCCACATGGCGGAGCCATGTGGATGACATGGCGAGCTCATGTGGATGACACATGGCGGAGCCATGTGGATGACCTTATAGCGGGTATGTGGTGACACATGGCGACATGCATGGCTCTTTGCCATGCCTATATGAGAGATACGTAGGTGGTGGTAGGAAGTAAGGGAGGCTCAAGATCGGTCGTGGGGCACAGCTAGGGAAGGGAAAGGGAGGGGGAGGAAAGGAGGAAGGAGGGAGGAAAGGAAAGAAAGGGAGGAAGAGGAAAGGAGGGAAGGGAGGAAAGGAAAGGAGAAAGGAAAGAAGATAAGAGAAGAAAGAAAGGGGGGAGGAAGAGAGGGAAAAAGAAAGAGGAAAGAGGGAAGGAGTGTTGGTGGCCGGACGTGAGAACCAGGCTGTCTTTGCAAAGGTGGTTTCCCTCTGCTTGATTATTTTACGCCTAGGGGCCGTGTAATGGCCTACGGGTTTCGTCCGGTTTTCCGGGCGAATTTGTATGTTGTGTGGTTTGTTTGTGGCGTTTGTATGATGGTCAAGACCAGTTTCTGAGGTTTCGAGATTGTCGAGACCGGGTACGTGATACGGGATGGCAAAATCCCAGAAGCGAGAGATGGCAAACGAGGGTGTGCCCAAATTTCCGCACACCCTTGTGAATTGGCCGCGTCAACTTTAGACGGTCATAACTTTCCGTCAGTTCAGATTTGCGTTCTTGGACTCTGAGCTCGTTAAGTCTAGAATTTAATAACATAAAGTTCTCAACCAAAATGTAGGCTGAACATTGGGCTGGGTCACGGACAGTTGAGGAATGGTCGTTCTGGTTTCCAGAACTTCTGCTTTCGGAACCGGTTTGTAACCGAAATGCTTAGGACTGCATATGGCATGAGCAAGGAATTGCGTGTTGGATGTTTTGTGTGGTATTTACAAAAACTGGACTTTCTAGACTAAGTCCAGATTATTTCCGAGGCCAAGCATGGCCGGATTTATGGCCGGGAATGACTAATGTGTGTTATTGCCATAAATTCAATGACATATTGAAAATGTGAAATTATGTGATATATGTGTGATAAAGATGGAAATAATTATATGCATTGGGCTGTATAACTGACATACTATGTCTCGGCCCAGGAATATGAATTATGGCATTACTTGTCTAAGTAATGGTTGGAATTATTTTAATACATGCTTGAATGATGTGTGACGCCCCAAATCCAGGGTGTCCGTTGACTACCCGTCAACCTGCGGAAATTCTATATGTCTCGTTTTACGAGACGCACACATGAGTAAAATAGCCACATGGGGCCCATACATCATCTTCGCCAAAGCAGCATATCTAGTATATTTTCATAGTTTTCGTGTTTGTTAGTTATACATAGGTACAAAATTTCTTAAAGCCACATTTATTTCTTCTCCAAGATACCTCTCTTGCGTCTTAGTCTCCACTGGATAGTCCACTGTACTGAAGGGTCCCACGGCGGGGTGAGCAAAGCCTAGTAGAAAGTTTTCCTACAAGGGTTACTCCCCACCTAAAATGCATATCACGATATATGTGTCAGTGCATACAATTATTTTCTATGAAATGTGCATATCATGCATGAGATCTGACTCATGCTCACCACGAGTCCCCAACCTCCCTCACTGGAATGCCAAATGTGAAGTAAAACCCGGTCGCACCTTGACTAAACCATTTGAAAACCCTCGATTTATTTATCAAAAAATGATTTTGATTCTTCCTTTATTTTGTGACAGTTTTTGGGTTTACATGTGGGCCAGCCATACGCCTTTTCAACATTTTCACGAACTTGCATCGTCGGGATTCATGTCTAATCGTGAATAACTTTTGTAGGACTTTCACCTGAGGGGGATCTACTGACTTGCTCACTTAAAAACATGTAATTTATCATTTTGATCATTTACACACTCGTGAATCTCTACCTTGGACTTTGTCCCATTTTTCCCAGTTCACGACCCGTTTCCACCAACAACGATGAATAAACCTTGCCACACCCCTTGGGCGGCGCGATGTGGCCAGTGCGCGCCAGTATGATGCCAATGCATTTTCCTCATGTTACATGCATGAATAGGCGCTCGTGAAACATTTACAAACCATGGAAAATTATAATTTATACATATAATCTACCTCCATGCAAAACATATTAATACATCAAAAAGCATGCATCAATATCACAATTCCACACTTAGCATGTTATTCAATCAAGCCATAACACACAACAAGGCCTCAACTTGGAACCATTCAACGAGGAAACATGAACCATATTGGTTCCACCATTGTCATCTCATCAACAAACACAACACATCTAGAAACTTTCAGCCTCTAGTAAAACCCCACCTCCCATTGGTTATGCAACCGGTCATGAAATCCATACCCTTAGTCCCAAGGCTTGAACTAATTCACATGGCCTCTCATGACCTCCATAAGCAACCCCTACTCATTATAAAGCCTTTAGGCTAGTAAACCAAGTAGGAAAATATCCTACCTTCGGGGTTTGTCGAACTCCAACTCGTGTCCACGTAGATCCTAACGCACTAACTTTTAGTACTTGAACTTTCGAACGTCGATCGCCTCAAACCCGAAAATCCTTCTTTTCCCTTTCCTTCCTTCTCCTTTTCTTCCTTTCTCTACGGATTCTTTCCCTTCTTTGTTTTCTTTCCTTCCTTTCTTTTCTTTTTGCTTTTCTTTTCCTTTTTCCCTTTTCATTTTCTCCTCCTTTTTGAATCATTATACGTATGAGACAAACATGAGGAAATTTCCTCCTCTCCTTCCTCAAACCAATTGTGTGGCCTTCCTTTTTCCATCATTTTCTTTTATTTTAAAATTCCTCTTTTATGACATCATCATTTACATGGCTCAATGTGAGCCATGGAATCATTTCCCCCATGTGGCTCAATGTGAGCCATTCCTTTATGCCAAGTGTCACACCTTTTGAGGTTCCATGTGGCATCTTCTTATCTTGACATGTGTCATCCGAATAACATCGCCAAAACGTGGAAATCCCGACCACCCCGAATCCAACGCACCGACGCGGGTAGCTAAATTTCGTGAGACGATTTCAACGGAGAAGTCCGTTTCGTCATCCGAGATCTAGAAAAATTCCGGATTTTTACCGAAATTACGATTTTGCCTCTTTTTAGAAAATTGGAATTTTCTCGGGTCTTACATGATGTGTTGACATGAATGAACTAAATGATAGAAAAGATGTAGTGCATGCTTATGTGATGTAATCGATTTGAAATGTGGAATACACATGATCGCATGTATGTTAAATATATGAAATGTTGTGTGCATTAGATTACGAGTGTTCATAACACACATAGTGTACGGTGTAGAATGTCCATGTAGATGTCTTCATACATTAGTCATGGGTTTGAGGCAATGGCACAAATTGCATTGCATCAGGTGCGGTAACACCACATTACATGAGAGTGCGTATGGTATCGATTTGGCAATCGCTGCTTGCGTTGAATCGTGTGGCTTAGGAATGGACGAAGTCCAATTGAGTTCCACAAAGTTAAACGAAATGGAATGAAATGTGTCGGCGAGCAGCAGGGATAGATAATTCCTCCCCTCGTGAAAAGCCCGAAACCCGGTTAGATGCTGTATCCATCTGAAAGCCCTCGAAAATGGAGGGTGTGAGACCTACTGTGAGACCTCTAAAGTTTTGTTGCCCAAAAGACACGTAAACGATTAAATAAATATCACATAGATTCACGGGTTGCAGAGGATGGGGAGTCGAGGATCGACTTCAGATTGACTTACTGGCAATTTGCATTGGGTGGTGGGTTGAAGGTTGACCTAGTACATGGGACATGTAGAGTGTCGTCTCATACATGCATGTAGTTTTTTTTCCATGATAATACAACATGTATGCACGGATCGGGTTGTTGGTTTGAACTTATGAAATATGATTCATTTGCATGTGTACCTAGCGGAGTAGTCTCAGAGTGATTTATCTCTCATCGGGCGCAGTCACTCCCGCCGTGGGACCCCCTTTCAGGCATGTGATGTGGCAGGCGCATAACGCTCCTTAGAGGCCGTGGATAATGAAGCCGGGCCGGATCGTGGGCCTGATTCTTGTTTCTCAGGTATATATTATAACGATATAGTTTTAATATATGTTTTGTATTATGAGCGATGCAATAACTCTTAAATTCATAGTAATGTATGGCCTGGTAACCGTATCGACAGCATGGTTGATGGGCCCTATTAAGTCATTTTACTCATGTATGGGTCTCATGCTATGAGACACACAGGTTTCTGTAGGTTAACGGTGGTCAACGGGACCCCCGGGTTTTGGGGTGTCACATTTATACATCTCAACTACATGGTAATACATACAAATCAATGTTTCCATTTACACTTATCCAAGGCCATATTCTTCATGTCATTCACAAACAATTGCAGTTTTGTGTTTCGAGAATTATAATGTTAACTAAGAATCGACACAGATACACACACACAAACACACTTGAGGCATGAGATAATAATTCAAGAATGCACAATATCAGTTGTATTACATGCAAATACTTTTTAACATGTAATAAGACAAATAAGCATATTAATAGAACGTTGCCAAACAAGTAAAAGTTCAAATGATGGAATTGTTCATATACAACAGTTGTGTCAAACAAGGATATGCAAAGATTAAGAGAAAAGAATGCAGAAAATAATTTAGAGATAACTTCACATCATTGTTTTCGGGAGTGAAATTTTTATTGGCTTATAGAAATAGTCAATGCCACCTAACATATTTCCAAGAGCACTACTAACAACCAAAGATTCAAAATCAACCCGAAAAATACAAATGCGAATTCAGATTGCTTACAATAAGATCATACAACCAAGGATCAAAATATCGTAATCACGTATATTGGTACTTGATTTTATTGATATGTCGGAAATATCGGTAAATATTCGTGATATTTTGACAAAATATCGTGATATTTTTGACAAAAAATATCTAGAAGTGAAAAATTAACATAAATACTTTGAAATTCATGAAAATGTTTTGTTAAACTATAAAAAAGACATAAATAAGCATATATACACTTATTGAAGACAATATTCATTATAATTAATCGAGAAATTACATTACAATCATTTTTTAAAACCAAAATGAAGACCGATGTGGTTTCATTATATTATTTGATAAAGGGACTTATCTGTTTTAGAAGATAAGATTTTCTAAACTAAGATCTTCAAAATATTGAGATAAATCACAAAAAATAATAATTTGAGAGTCAAATGGAGCTTGAATGTGGATGGATGAGTTTGTAAAGAAATCGTATGATTTTAAGGGTATTTATAGAATTTTTTAGAGTCAAAATAGTCATTGAATTGTCAAAAAATCATTATGGTTTAATTCTAACCGCTGGATTTGACTTTGGTTCAACTATGACCGCTGGATTTTATTTCGCCCAACATAAATTAGATCATCATATGTCTCGCTGGAATTAATCTAAACCGCTAGATCAAGCTTCTCAAATTTTAAACTAACCGTTGATCCAAAATATAGCCTTTGGATGCTTTTAAAAATGGATGAAATTCGACCTTGGATCAAAGCAGAATCTGACCGTACCGCCGATTGTCGTCAAGAAGTCAAAGGCACTGGCCAATACTTTTAAATATTTAATGAGCATTCCTATATTTCCGGAGTATTTTACTCCTCGTAGATATATCTCCGATATTTTACCAATATATCTCCGAGATTACTAATATTTTGCCGTAAATTCCAAACACGCGCGTGAGGTAGATTCTTCGAGATTTCAGCAAATATCACATTTTCCGGAGCATTTCGTCGAAATATCGGTGATTTTTCCGATTTTTTGCTGATTTTTTAGCCAACCGACTTTTGGTTGGCAAAATTGTATCGGTACCGGCCGATATCTGATATTTTGGCGATATATCGGTTGATAAAACCGATATTTAGTTCCTCGTACAACTTCACGAGTGAATGATGTTTAACGGCCAAGGCGACAATTTCTAATTGCCTATATAGGTACAAATCTTCTTAATTTTGGGACAATGTTCCAGAATTCTTTCAAGCACCAAAGTAGCATGCTATTTTACTATTTATCAGTTTGACTTATCATAGTAAAGCCAAAGGTAATCTTGTCCAAATGGTTGTTCCCGCTTTTGTAATTGCCAAATTAGAGAATAAAAAGGAATGAAGTATTTGCACAAGTCAATTTTGCAAGGTAAAAACTCCAATGTCAAGTCCAACAAAATTAACAGATCCAAGTACCCGTGATAGGATCAGGGAAGACATTGCTCAAAAAGAAAATATTGACCATAAGTCCCACACGTGACATAATGATTGCAACGCTGAAGCACTAAATTGTTAGATCGGATTGCTTATCACAAGTTTGAATCGTAGCTTTATGACGCAAACATCATTCTAACACATTATCCAAACTAGAAACAAGATCATAATAGGAATCCATCCGTTTTTCAGCTTCCACGTGTCATGTATATGACTACACAAAGCCACATGTTGCCAGTAACAAGACAATCAAATGCCAGGTATGATGCGGCGCTCATCATCAAAGCATCAAATTTTCAAATGATAAGAAAATTTTCTAGGACAAATACCTTAAGCAGTAAGATTGAAGCATGTCTCACTTGTTGTCAAATTCTTTTGCTTCTCACTAATTCTCTTGTCGTGGAGGTACCTTACAATTACAAAGGAGAGAAAAGATTATGAAAGCAGAAAATCAGTCACATACAATGTAATGTGAAATGCATGGTCATAATAAATATATTTAATTTGAATGATGATATCTAGAACAGATGTCAGATTCCAAATGCTTGAACAAAAGTTGTAAATAAAAACAAGGAAATTCTTACAAAAGTTCAATTAGCACTTGGAAGACCTGGAAATAATGGGTAAAATGCAATAGGTAATCTCTAATAGTAACATTTAATGGACCTAGAATCCTAAATTTTGCAATAAAATTGCAATAACATTTAATAGTAACATTTAATGGACCTAGAATCCTAAATTTTGCAATAAAATTGCAATAACATTTAATAGTAACATTTAATGGACCTAGAATCCCTAATAGTAACACGTGTAGGCATGGGTGTGTGTGTGTGAGAGAGAGAAAGAGAGAGTATTGTCCATGTAAAATAAACATAGAAGATACCTGTAAGGCTTTTGAGACGTTCTTCTACCCTTGAGCTTTTCAAACCAATTCCAGATAGAAAAGGAATGTCTATTTTGGAAAGGAATCCCAGCGCAAATCAGCATAAGAGCAATGATCCCACAAGGCGCTATAAAGTCAAAATCCAAAGATGAGGATCGCATCCTAACAAAAGAGGATGTCGACGCATTTATCCACGCCTTTGACTGCATACCTGAAAACTAAAATGTTTGGAGAATTCATCGATGCTTCTCGAAGTCAGCAGACGACCAAACTTTCTTGCTCGAAAAATACACATCCAATGAGCGAGTGAGGAAGTGGTAAGCACTTTAATTTCACATGATAGAAATGTGGGATTGAAAACTCAAATGTAGATGGTAAATTTTTGCAGACATGTTGGAAAATTAAAAATTATGAAAAGATCAATAAATAAACATTAAATCTACATACTTGATCTCCAAGACTTTCCCGGACAAGATCGTGATAAATTTGTGAATGGAGAAAATCTTTGAAACCACAATAATGGATCAAATCATCCCGCAGAAAGAACACCAAGAAATCCAGATTCACAACATCCGATAAATGGAGAAAATAGAAATGAATAATATATGGCCAAACTATAAAGGACAAAGGCAGCAGTGCCAAATAATTGATAGACTTTGACATTGCAAGATGCAAGCAATCCACCGTGAATTTTAATAAAAAAATGCACTGGATAAGGGTGGTCGCCATTAATGTGCAGACTTCTAGTCTAAGTGCACTCACCAACAATAAAAAATTAGATTTAAGTAATTATTATTATCTTCTTTGCAGAATTCCACTTAAAGAGATTAAATCCACATACAATGGACAACCTACAAATGAACTCCTAAATTTCAATTTTAGGTTCTTAGCAGATGCCAACAAAGGAAAAGTTAGCCATTAAAACATTCAAGAACCTTACGCAATTCATGTCTCCTTCAAACATAATCGGAGCACTCCTTTAAGCTCTAAAAGATAACTTAGATAAGACACTAAAGTATACAAAGACAAATGATAAGTCAGACTCATCACGCTTCGCACCTGTGTATACTATGACATGCACACACACACACACACATATATATAAACCCCACCAAATTTCACACTCTGAGACTTAATCCCAAGGGTTGTAATACTTATATATAAAGTATGATTTAAACATTCTCATATTAAAGCACTAATGATCATAATCCAAAGGGGGGGAAGTAACAAATGATGACTTCGACATTCCTTTCTTCAAAACATTACCACTGATTCTAAATGCAAATGCCAACCTCCAACATCCATTTCGAACCATACACTATAAGAGAATTCTACGACATGTCCGTGACATTCCACTCAAACTTAGAGCATTCCCTTTCATCGCACAAATAGAATAAAAGGTGTGCACTTCTCAACATTTCCTCACTCCACCGGATACGTGAATAGCCACAAAAACAATAATCAGGCAAATCATTGGCCACTTACATTAATCATCTCGCCAAGCAACTCGTCTAATCTACATGTGTTATAGATGTGATCTATGAAAAAGAAATGTTCAATTAAATTGATTGCAGGAAATTTTTTTAAAAATAGACATAAATTGACAACAAAAGGCTGAGTATATATAGGTAATTACCAACCGGTTCTAACTATACACATAACGTAAATGCATAGATATAAACCCCAAGACAACACATAAGGAATTTTGGCTTATGTTTCAAATTGCAGAGAATCTACCAGGCATAGAAGTTGGACCTAATCCAGAACAAATATGTGTTATATGACATCCGAAGTAAAAAATCTTGTTATATGTATAAAAAGTTAACAAAAAATTTTGCTATGTTTATTGGATAAGTGATAAATGCATATCAGATTTATCAATACCATACTCACTAACTAATCAATGCATTATTATTATTATTATTATTATTATACATATTGTTATTGTTTTGGGCATATGTGTTGATTCATCAAGTTGAAGTTCCCTTCGTGAGACCTAAAATTTAAAAGTTTTTTTATCAATAAGAGCAAGATATCGACCAAAAAAGAGAGAGTATATAGGACGATACACAAGAGAGACTACAAAGGGCTAGCAAAAGAGAGGCAGAGGGAAAAAAGAGACAAACAAACCAACCCAAAAAAAAGCCACACCCTAGGCATAGCCATAGAACCTATACAAGAGCAATCTAATAAAATCGATCTCTGCGTTTGGAATAAACCCAACCCACGTAAACAACGATCGGATAACTGAAAGCTTTAGTTTCAATGTGCAAAAAGTAACGCCTCTCGTGTCAATTTTGTTCCCCTTTCCAGAGCAGCCTGTAATAAAAGTAGGGGATCAGCTTCTCCAAATAGCCTTAGCTTTTCCTAATAGGAAGTGCATCTAGCTTGATTAGATCTTAGCAAGGAAAGGGCAAGTGTCGTCACCAAATGCGTGAAGTAGCACTGGGCCCATTGTCCCCGTATTAAATGACAAAGTGGATTAGAATGAGACTCAGCCTCTTCTTCCTCCTATCTACGAGGACATGTTAGCTAATTAAAGACCTCGTTTTTCGTATGAGCTGAGGTGTTAACCTACCCCAACACACCTCCTAGGAAAACCAACTTCGGGAAGTGGGATATGCTGGTTCCATAACATTTCAGGTGGTACTTTATGAGGAGAAACTCCTCCATCACTTCAGCAAGCCAACTGGTGAAGTACTCGACATATCCCCCTTCCAAACCAAGTGCTAGACATTATCCTCCTAGGGGAAATTTTGATATTGCTAGTCACTGGCGAACTCCCGGATAGCTTCCAACTCCCAATCATTAAAAGACCTAAGAAACTCTTTGTGTCCTGTGCTCTACCACCATCTTCCTCACTCCAAATCTCAAGCAGCCTCTAGCTTCCTAAAGGCAGCCTCCACACCAAGTGTCTTCCTGCAATATGATTTTCCTACCATCCTCCGGGCTTTAAACATTACGCCTTCTTAAGTTGATCAATCTCTCAAAATAGACTTCCAAAGACCAACTCCATAGCTTCCTCTAGGTAAGGAGTGAACTGTACTGCCTGCGAGCCATACTTAGTATTAATACATGATCTCCAAATAGAGTTATCCTCCACTACGAACCTCCAAGCCCACTTTCCCAATAAAGCTCTATTTAGGAGGTCTAGCCTTCTGATCCCCAAACCACCATTTTCCTTTCCCTGGCTTATGGAGTTCCAATTTCCTAGGTGGATTTTTCTAATTGTAGAGCCTCCTCCCCGGAGAAAATCTCTCTAAATTTTCTCCAATATGTTTTTGACACTCTTGGGCATCCTAAGTGACAAAGAAGTATATAGGCATATTGGAATAAAGATGCTTCTAATTAAATAAGTCTTCCCCCTTCGAGATATACTGCTTCCTTCCAAGCGGCGAGCCTTCTCTCGAATTCCTCTAATCCCTTCCATACCTCGACGACCCACATAAAGCCAAGAGGAAGCCCAAGGTAAGAGAAGGGGAGGGATCCTACTCTACACCCCATCTCACATGCCAATTGGTTAAAATTCTCCACTATACCCACTGGCAAAATGACGCTCTTATTCAGGTTGATTCTCAGCCCCGAGAGAGCTTCAGCTACAGGATCCACCTTAGATAAACATTTCATCCTGAATCTTTACAAAACGAAGAATCATTGCGAACAAGGCCATGGATATGTCTTCACCATCACCAAAATCGCTCCTAAGCGTAACTTGCAAGATAGCCTCTCCTTATAGCTTGATCAATCAAGATAGAGAATACCTCTATCCCCAAGACAGCAGAAAATGGGGCTAACTGCATCTCCTTGTCAGAACCCCTTTGTGATTTTGAAGAACCCACCGACTACCGCTGATAATCACTTCCAAAAAGGAGGGCCAGGGAAATGCACCATCAGACAACCCTATCCACTTACTACTGTAAAGCCTATCTCCCAAAAATTGTGAGAAGAAACTCCACTGCTTCTTGTCATGTTTTCTTTCAATATCTAATTTACATAGGATTCCTTTTTCCTTCCTCATCCTCATTGAATCAATCACTTCATTTTCTATTGTGTATCCAAAATTGCCTACCTTTCTACAAAGGAATTCTCGGGGCTTTGTCAGACCAACCGGCTCATGACCTTTTCAACCTCGTTTACAAAACCTTGCTATCACTGTGTAATCCCACAAGACTTATAGGTCTAAAACTCTAAAATCATCCGCCCTTCCTTCTGGGAATCCATCACTATGAAGCGGGAGTCTACTTTCACAAATTTACTTCAAAACAAGGAAATCCTCGACATAGTCATCACTTCACCTCACCGTCCAACTCGACTGCCAAAAAAACATACACCCGCTTAGCCTAGTTGTTTTCTTCTCCCCATTTAGCTCATGAAGAGAGACAAAAACTTCCTCTTCCATGAAAGCCCAAATTAAAATTTTTGATCTTCCCTGGGGCCAGAAGGTTAGACCCTCCACATTAGCTCTCCAATCCCCAGGATCAATAAGCATGATCGAAGCATTACCAATGCCTTATATTGCAAATCTTAGTCTTCCTTGTGCCAAACCCCCGTCAATTCTTAGACTGCCATTTCACTATGCTTTATAGGAGTCACATTTTGGCGAAAGAATTTTCAGATTTCTATCACCTTCTAGTTTCAATTTAAGATCTTTGGTCTCCACATTATGTCCTCCAAACAACGCCATCTTTTTGAACTCCTCTAACTTCTACTATTTATCAAGCTCTGATTGAGTCAGGGGTCTTACAGCTCCAATAGTATCCCACAACACCATGTTTTTCAGAGCATGGTTTTTTCTCGTCTCAACCCTCCCGAACATCTCCTGATTCCAACCTTTGAGCTTAATCTTGAGGACTTTTAATTTTCCGCCACCACAAAACTACTAGCACCCCTAACATTGAAGGTCTTCCACCACCCATCAATAAGACTTTTAAAACCTTCCGGTTAAGTCACGTGCCTTCAAAGCTCGAAAAAGAGTAGGCCACAAACCAAATCGCCTCCCAATCAATAGGACGAAATGGTTTGAAAGTGAGGTCTCGCAGTGCTTTGGGTAGCATTTCCGAAATAATTTTCCCAATCATCTGTGATCAAGAATCCGTCCAACCTAGCCATTCTTTGGTTTCCTGGTCCTCTAGTCTAAGTAAACACCCTCCCCGGCGCGCATCTTTCAATTCTAACTCACCGATACCTGGGAGGAATTTCATGATCCCATCCATCTTCCTTCCCTATTTCTTTCTCCCCCCCGTGAATCTTAGGACATTAAAATCACCCCATATACAATTCATGGATTCCCCACATGCCTCGATAGCCCCCACCGCCTTCCTCAGTCCATAAATGCCCAGAAAGATCCAGAAAATCACGCACAATTTCCGACCTACATGTGATAAAGTGTGGTCGCTTCTCCTCCATCTAGACCAACCGACTGCCCAGATCCAAAGAATATCAACCCTCGAAGCACCCCTTTAACAAGAAGCTACCTAATCCATACAAAGAACCGGGCCGATCTGATTAACTTTAGAACAAGATTTCCATTTTGTTTCCTGAATACAGACCACGTCTGCTTTCTAAGTTTTAAGGTTCCATGAAAGAATTTTGATCTTCATTGCCAACCTAAGTGTGCTCCCTGTCCCTTCGCTAGAACCCCTTTCGCTCTTTCTCTTCTCCTTCATGTTCCATTCTAATTTCTTTCTTTCTTCTCTTTCTCCTTCATGTTCCATTCTGACTCCTCTCCGTCAGTCCCTGTCCGTGCTCCAGCCTCAATGCTGACTCTTCTCACACACTGCTCATCATATTGAAAATTTCATCCCTCATAACCATCAACTCGAAACCCAAGACTCTCGCTAAATGTATAGCAAATTTCTCCTCCCATGTCCCTTCCTCTGTTTCCTCTTCAATAATTTCAGAATTTTCAAAATTTAAAAAGTAAAATCACCATATCAGTTAATGTTTGTTAGCTTTTAAGATTCATAACAAGCCGAAAAAAATTCACGAACAAAATTCTTAACCAATGACATAGTTTCACATCCTTACTCTTGTGCTCCCACATCAATTTGAACACAACCTAACCCGGGTAGTTTAACATCACTATAAGTGTGTTCCAAAAGACACACTTTGTTCACTTCAGATGTGTTTCTAGCAACAGAATTCACAAATAAAACTCCATTATAAGATAAGATAAGGATATTTACTTCACTTCACATCAATTCGAACTGTCTGGCCTCCTCCATAGCCACTACCATTCCTCCTTAGATTTCAAGAAACTCAGCCAAGGTCATGCCCCACCCAATCGCACTCGATGTCCATAATCCCTTCCATTGAGATGCTCCAACCATACGTACTGAAGCTCATCGCACCTCGCATGTCGCGATGAAATATCTTCCATCCTTCACTCCAATCCACATCAAACCAAAGAACTAAAGATCGGGTGTCCCATATTTGCGCTGCCAATTGTCCCGTGATTGACCGTAGATAAGGATCAACCAAAGTGAAGGAGAAAAAAGAAAATGTATAAAATCACATGTAACACCAGCTCAACATAGAATTATATAGGTGCCTTCCTCGGCCTCGCTTCAACTCAGAATGAAAATTATTGATAGATGGCGCACGCCACCAACCACCTTGTCATCCTCGCTGATGTACCACGCACTCAATTTATCTTCTTCAAATGATCTGACTCTCAAAAGGAATAACTTTTTAGAAATAATTATTATTATTTTAATAAGTAAATAATTAAAAATTTATTATTTCTTTTACCATAACAAAACAACTGACATTTTGGGTTGTTGCGGATAAGAAACTTTGGCCCTAAATTTATTATTTCATCATACTCATTCTTATTACTAGTGGACTTCATATTAGCATAGGATACAACATTATGTTTTATTAGAAAGCCAAGTTCTTAGTTTTTTCATCACCATTTGTAAAGTGACTACAATGTATCTATTTTGTAATTAACTCTAAATGTCATGCGACCAGGACTCATCTTTTCGCTTGAAGAAAAATGATGGTTTATATTTCATATTTTTTAAAAGAAAAACATGAAAAATAAAGTTTAAATTCGAAAGCAAAAATATAAGTAAACATGGTTTTAGAAAATTTAGAGTTTGAATTAAAAACTCAAACTCAAACACAAAAGTGTGCTAAATGTCATAATTTTTAATTTTCTCCAATCTATATTCGACAATTTTATAAACAAAATCGCTTTCCATAAAATTTCAAGCTTTAAACAGGGATAAAATTTCATCAAAATGCTCGAATCGGTGGTAGAATAACAAAATGTAATCTAAAATTAAAATCGGTGTTTTGAAATTAAACAAACAAAGGAATAATACCCGGGCGCCGGATTCCAAGATAAACTCGAGGGCGATATACCTTCAAAGATCGAAAAACGAGAGATAGAGGTTGGTTCACCTGCGATCATGAGTCCCAATCTCATCTCGAGGATTGTCGCTATCTCGAAGAGGGGTGAGAGTGGGAGATTGTTTGGATTCCATGAAAGATGCCTGAGTGTGGTCTAGGATAGCAGGGCAGATTTCGGTCCACTCCAGTGAGACTACGATGCATGACCTTAAATCCAAGTAGCTCACCATGATTGCACTCCCCTGAAAGTTAAGGCCCTCAAGGTTAAGGCACTTTAGGGGCGCCTCTTGGATTTCAGGGGAGTGAAATCATAGTGCGCTACTTGGATTTGAGGTCATGCATCGTAGTCTTGACATGGTGAAATCCCCTCGAATAAGTTGGGATCTCATGATCACTTGGAATTGAACCAACCTCTCTTTCCTTTATCCTCGCTTATCGGTCTTTTCCTTCGTTCCATCAAGTCCCCTCTCTCTCACCCTCCTCTTCGTATAAACATATGAAATCCCTCGACAAGTTGGGATCTCATGATCACTTGAATTGGACCAACCTCTTTTCCCTTTATCCTCGCTTTATCTGTCTTTCCTTCCTCCGCAATAATTAAACTCCATCCTAAATCTGAAAATGAGTAAATAAAATCGAAAAAAATTGAAAAACCAAAGTACTACTTTCTTTGACTCGAGGAAGATCCATGATCTTTGGGGCAGAAATGGTGTAACAACCTCTATGTCTCTGGCATCTTCAACTGGTTTCATTAAGTGCAGAATCGAACAAGATGATGGAAGAACGGAAACCACTAACCTCGAGCAGAGCCTTGGTATTAAAATTTAAAATCCTAATGAAGCTTGATCGCCGATCCGCTCTTCCGAAATTTCGACGTTTTGGAGGCCGCGACGATCCAATCCCATCGATACATCCGTGAGATTCGCGGATTTCACTGAGCACTTCTTCTTCCATTTCCTCTCATTTACGGAAAATTACGGATCTACCTGGATGAATTCAACGATGAAGTGAGGTTTTCGAAGCAACTAGGATGAACATTCAAGTCTATCACGCTACGTGAATCGAAATTGAAAGCCCGCCGGGTGATGGCCGATGACACCGGAGGCACGTGCTGAATCCTCGAGTCGAGAATCGCCTACCCATCGATCGCCCAAGATCCATTTCATGTGCTCTGGGTCAAATCGCCCTCTAAAAGTAAAAAATTATGAATAATTCCTTTTGAAAATAAAATTATTTTATTGATTCAAATTAGTCGTTAATACATAGATAAAAACACATATAAATGCAATCTACTAAAAATAATAGAAGATTAAATAAATATCTAGCTTAATAACTAATAAATCGTTCAAAGCTTATAAGTTTGATAATACTACAATGACTAGAATACTTATAATTCAAATTCTACAAATCAAAATCTAATTTGTTGTCTTTGTCTAGTTTAATAAGTTTTTCCATCTGAATTATCCACACACAAATGAAAAGTTACAACGAAAACAAATCATCGTACTAGGATGACATGAAACTAAATGCCCCAATAAAATAACAAAATCACGATAAACAAGATAAAACTTAGATCTATGTGGAATAACTTAGATAGAAAAACATATATAAATGTGTAATTTGCTAAAAACAATAGAAGATGAACAACATCTGCCATTATTTAATAAATCGTTTAAAGCCTACAAATTTGATAATACTACAATAACTAGAATAATTTATAATCTGTGCTTTACAAGTCAAATCCGATTTATTGTCTCTTGTTCAGTTTCATGTTTTTCCATCTCAATTGCCCACACAAATGGAAAGTTATAACAAGACAATTTAAAAAACCATCGTATCAGACGACATAGAACCAAATGCCCAAATAAAATAATCAAATCACGATAAACAAGATAAAACTTAAATTCATGCTCTAATAACTATTTTTATGAATACAAATTGATAGAAAGACATGGAAGATGATTTACATTAAAATGAGAAAAATTATACACTTAACTTAAGGAAGATGATAAATAGAAAAGAGCAAAGAGAAAATGAAGCTAAGGGTTCACATGTTACCTTTAAAAAAAGCAAATTTCTATATTTCAAAAAGAAAAGTTATGTTTTTTGTGCGCTAATATGAGAATATTTAAACAGTAAGTAATGAAAATATTTTGATTGTGTTGACTAAAATACCTTGGCCTTCTATCCATGTCATTCCACATATGAAAATGTTGAAATTTAAAAGAAAATTTTATTCCCTTAAAAAGAAAAGAAAAAATTTATTGGAATGTGTAATTCCATCGTCTTCAAGCTTTCATTCCCACAATTTTGGTCTAAAATTCTATCCAAAGTCAATCGGATCGTAAAAGGAATTTTGATAAATTTCCAACAAACAGTAAGAAAGAATTGAAAAAAAAAAAAAAAATATATATATATATATATATATATATATATATATATATATATATATATATATATATATATATATATATTTAGTTAAATGTGTGCATCAAGGATGTAAATGCTTCAAAATTGGTGAAATACACCGATATATCGCTATATCGATACCATTCGACACAAGACCAGTAAAAGTCACAAAACGGACAAAAATCAGACACGCTGATATATCACCGAAATTTGAGTGATTAAATAAAATATCGTCGATATAATCGAGGTGGGAGGGATGAAGCCAACAAATCGTTAATCGATGATTTACTGCCAGATTCTCTATATATTGCCACTATGAGCCGCTTTTAAGAAAAATTGATAGTGTGTTTGATTCGCCGAATTTGTTGATATGACACTCCATAATCATGTTTTGAACTTGGAAAGCACAGGGAAAGAAAAAATGATTTTTCTCATTTTCATAATGAAAATATAATGAGAAACAAAATATGATTAATATTCTTTAAACTCTTGCATGTTTTTTAGTTTCTAATACTTATATAATATAAAAGATAAACAAATAAAATGAGTTTGAATAAGTATATAAATTAATTTATTAAGTTTAAACCTTTTTTTTAAATTCTTTCATTATATTTTTTCTCATTTTCAAAGGACTCTAAATAAAGTTTTAGACATAAATAGGTTATTTAAAAAAATTACTAATATAGGTTATTGAAAAACCAAAATAATGCTTAAACTATTGGAAATTAGTATATTATATCAACAATACCATAGTCACTAGCAATTTACATTAATTTTTTTTTTAAAGTTAATGCCTTAATCATTTATCGTAATATTAATTTAAAAAAATTAATCGTGACAGCATTTATTGTTTTGGAGACATTTTTACTTTTCAAACTATTTTAGTTTTTTTTTTTAATTGTATTATTTCTTGGAACAAGACTCCTATAAAGAAAAATGAGAGGGAGAGCTTCTGTGAAACTCCATATTATTGCAGCCTATTTGATAGTTAGGAGAGAGACCTCTCAAAGACTCCATAGTTCATTCTCCCATTGCTCTCTACTTGAAGTATAGTGAACATAAATATATTTCTAAAGACAATACACATAATACATATCATCGAACATGCAGGTGGATGATGGTTAAAGTCTTTCCTAATCCTAAACTCAAAACTTGAATTCGAGCCCAGGAATGCAATCTCATTTTATCCCTATGATCTATCCTACCTAAGAATATTTAATCTGATGTAATATGACTTAAAAGTTTATTCGTGTGTACTGACCCACTCCTGCAACACCTCATGATTCAATCCAAACAAAAGCAAAACAAAATGCATAATACATGACAAAAATGTAACCCTAGGAGAGTGCTCTACTCTTCTCGCTTTGAGCTTATTACTGATTTCACTTCACGCGAACTTCCTCCACACTGATAAGGCAATGCCTAACCTGTCGGCAACTGCTTTTACCATCTCGCTCAAGTTCATAACTTCATTTTTCAGTTTCAAGATTACGCTTGCATCCATATACGGAAACCTTGTTTGCTTGATTTTGGTCTTGTATTTCATCTTTCATTTCTCATTTGATCCTTGATGGAATCGTTCTTGCCACGATGTTTTGCAGAATCTTTTCAAATTGTTTTAAGACGGATTCATCAACATCTGTTATTTTTAGAAGAAATGTCAGTGGTGTGTTATCCTCCGTCTTGAACTGTTTCCGTCTAACCTTCGCGAGGAATAAGTTGGTCAGTTCAGTGATTATTGCCAAAACATACTTGATCTCCTAAGGGTATCAAAGGGTTTCTTGTCTAGCTTCTTGTCACGGACTTAGGTGGTGTTTTTTTTTACTTAATACTGAATAGAACTTTTTTTGAACTTAATACTGAATAGTACTTTATAGCATTAAGTATTAAGTTGTTTATTTTTTAACATTGGGTAGCGAGTAGGGATGACAACGAGACGAATTATTTTAGTTTCTCATGTGCTATTAAGCAGCTATGATCACTATGTTTTGATTTTGTCTAGTTCCCCATCTGCCATTTGAAGACTGAAACAAGGTAAAAACATACCACTTTGAAATTGATATTCTAAAATTTTCAAATTTTTCTTTCTAGATTTGTTTTGTGAGTTGTGATTTTTATTTTCCCTAATGGTTATGTTTTTTTTTTCAATTTTAATTTGTACTTGAAATTTTATACAAAAAATTTTGTTTTATTTTGGATTTTTATACCTGATTCTGTGAAGAAACCTTAAGTTGAATCTGATGGAAACTAGAATAGTGGCCCGAATACATCGATCCGATTTTGTTTTACCTCTTCATTATTCTTCCCTTCATTTACATGACTTCATGTGAAAAAAAGGTAAGAAGGACTAAAGGGATAGGTTCACTCATATAATTTGCATTTACATTGAGGCACAGCTCATAATTAACATCCAATAATTAATTATCTGAGCAAAAGAATTAGTGAAGGGAAAAGGGTTGGAATTCTTGCAATATGAGATCTCTTCCCATAAGACCTTTAGACATATTTGGAAATAGGAGAACCAGGAGGAAAAGTTCACACACAGATCTGATACGGCTAGGGCAACTTCTAATAAGACATAGTCTAGTGTGAATCCTTGCTTTTAGGATAGGAAGAGGCAATCCTTTCCTAGTCTTCCTCGGGAAATTTTGGCATCTTTAGATTTCTTATACGAATCCACTTCGGGAAGGGCCAGTCAATTTTGTCTCTTTCATTAATCTTACTCAGTGCGCACCTTTTAACTTTCTCAAACCTCTAGTGTTGTTGTAGAAAGCTTGATTTGTCATGTAAAACATAGAAAAGCATGAATCAGTAGTTTTATAAATATAATATATGAAAGTATGATGTGTATCTAAAGAACCTATTTCTTGAATGGATACGATATTTGTAACCAATGTCTTTTTGTGTATTCACTTTTATTGTGTTGGTACTTTCGTTTGAACCTAGCTTTTGGCATAAAACTTGTAAAATGGGTTGTATAGTGATGATTGTTTTGCAAATAGAAGGCTAAAAGTTTACCCAAATGGAAAATCCTTATAGTTTGCAAGCAATAAAATTTGCTTAAGTGTCTTTGTGCATTTCTATCTTAGGGTAAAAGTTCACTTTGGTAGAAAACTAAAACATAGATATAGTTCCATCTTGATAATTTATCTTCTCACATTAAATTTTTCCTTTCTCCTTAACTTGTGAGTTTTATATTAATTTTATTCAAATGTTTGTAACTAAGGATATGATGGATGGAACATGTTTTTACATTCATGAAGGGGTGAATGGGTTACGAGTCTGATGGATCGAGGCCCGAATATAGTGGTAATCCTCATGAATCAATTGATGTTAATCTTACATAATATATCTCATCTTTGAATTTGTAGCGTATGCATTTGTGTAGTGGATATTCAGCCCATTTCAACTAAAATTAACTTCACGCTCCAGTTTGATCCATCATATTTAGTACCGTAGATGATGATGCATCGGTATCGAGAATGTTTAGATATAACGATCGATTTTGTTTATTTATATGTATCTACTTGAAGAGATGGCAGATTGGCGACAATGTAAATATCGGCCATACCCTTGAATTTACCGTTGTATTAGTATTTCACTTGTACAAGGTTCTTTGTGTTTAATTAATTTTTCACTTTGCTTGAAATTCCCAACCTGTTAGCCGCCTCTGATTAACTACCTCTATTACATCCTCCTATTGAAGTGCCAATGTAGTAATTAAATGGATATCTCTGAAGTGTTTGCATTTGATTCATTTAAGTTTTTCCCAAAGATATGCGGAATCAAAATTTAGTAGACGGTTAGACGGTTTGAAATGCGATTATTGTGAGTAGTAATATACCTTCCTAATGCTTCAGATTTTTGAGATGCTATGTATATGATGTCTTTAGGTAGGCGATTTCAATATTCTTTAAGAGAAATAGTTCAAGCACATGACCATTGTAACTTCCCGTCCGAGAGAATTATACGATGCACGCGATGTAGGGGTGTATGAAGTACCAAGTGTCATATTGTAATATTTTGGAATGAAAATGTATGAAATGATAAATTATGGAACCCGGGATTTTGGTCTTTGAGTGCTAGGGTAAAATTGTAATTGACCATAAGGACATGTAAGTCATAAAACAAGTAGAGATGGGCATCATATAAATAACAAAGTTGATCTTGGAATTCTTGGGAGATGAAGGACTTAATTGTAATTAGAAAGAGACTTGAGATTATAAATGCCAGAGACAAAACAAAATAATTCATTTGGTCACCAAAGGCCCCAGGGCTCCACATTTTGGAGAATAAGGAAAGAAAGGCAAGGAAGAGGAAGGGAGGAAGAGAAGAAGAGAGGACCAAAAGAAGTCGGGTATGTATGTTTGCTTGGAATCCATGGGTATTTGGGTTCTTAAGGTTTGGTATGGGAGATTAGTTCGCTCCCTTTAATTAGGTTTTGTCTGAGATCGCGTAAACACTTTGCAGATTATTTGAGTTATCAGGGAGTAAAATACCAGATTGGTGGAGAAGCAAACATGGAATCATCAAATTCTATGGTTTTAAAAGGGTGGTGGACCTAGGTTGAGTTCTTGGTTTCACACAGGGTTTTGTGGTATGAGTTCCAAACCCTGGTCGAGTTTTATTGAAGTTGTTTTGGATGATTTTCATGATGATTCTTGAGGTGTTATGAATTATAGAAGTTGTATAAAGTGAATTGGTATAAAGTGGCAAAATAACAAATGCGAGAATAAAATTTAGGAGGTGTGCAGGCGCCTTCTGGGGTGTGCAGTCTGAGTCACCGAGGAAGACGACATATCTGACCGTATCAAGCATGTCTGGTACATGCCAACCCAGTCACAACATGTACGGTCTGAGGTCCGGTGTAATACCCGGTACATGTGAGCCAAAAATGCCCAGTATCTTTTTGTAAATTAAGCCCAGTGCATTACCGAGCGTTTGGGAACCTTATTAAAACAGTTAAAATGGGATTTAGAGATAAGATTAGAACTTCGGCGAAAAATGCCAAGCGTGCCTGCGCTCAGCGATGTCGTTTAATTATTGACTAAAGTAATAAGGTATGTTAAGTTGTATGCAATTCGTAGGCGAGTGTATTTGGGTGATGGTTGAGTGTGTGGTTAAAAAAGAAAAGGCGAGGAAAAGTGTACAGGCTGTAACAAAGTTTAGCAAGGCAAGGGTGAGTGTTCTAAACTCATTTTCCAAATACTAGTGTATTAATATTATTATTATAAAGAAAATTTGTTTTTCTGTGCTATTTCTTGGTTTTTTGATTATAAATCATTTTCAAAAACAAGCAATGGAATTAGAAATCAAGCAAATGGTTTGGGTTAAACCATATTTGAAAACGAAGCATTGGTTTAAATGGTAAAACCATTTTCAAACAGCAACAAGTAAGCAAATGATTTTGAATAATTAAATATTTTTCAAGCAAGCAAGCAAGCTTAAGCAAATGGTTTTAAATTATAAAACCATTTTTCAAAGAGCAAGCAAGCAAGCAAAAGAATATTTCTAGAAAATAGGCCTTTAGTTCGGCAACCAGGCGGATTGGGGAGGGTATTAAAATCGTGCATGGTGAGTTAGGTTCATACATCATTGGTTTTCTTGGTGGCAAACTTAGATCCTTATCATGCATTTAAAGGATCTTTTGTGCTTACGTACGGTATATAAGATTATGAGCTCTAGCAATTATGGTGATGGCGACACGAGTCAATTCACCGCATTACTGGAGGGGAAAAGGTGATGCGGACACGGGTCCTTCCACCGCACGGTCGTGCCAGGGCTCCGTGTTCACTAGAGTGCAGCCAAGCAAAAAATGAGCCTCTAGTGGTTTGATGTTTTATAAGCATGATCCCAGTTTTGAAAAATCAACCATTGGTTCCACACGATCGCTGGCTTAGTAGAGTTTTACAAAATGACGGTTGAGCTGGGGCTCCGTTTAGATTTCAAAGCGATCGGTTGAGTAAACTCCATTGGGTTTTTAAAAACAAGCGGGTGGAGCACAGGCTCCGTTTTATTTTTCAGCATGCGGTTTGAGCGGGCTCCGTTTTTATAAAGTTTTGAAAATTTTTTAAACAAAAGGTTTGTGAAAGGTTTAAGAAACTTTTCAAGCGAATAAAGCAAGCAAGAAATTTTGAGAAGTTTATAACTTCTGGCAAACATACTTGATAAGAGTTTATAAACTTTTAAAAAACAGAAGCAAAACAAGAAAGCAAGTATTAAAAGTTTATTAAACTTTTAAAAGCAAGCAAGTACAAAAAGCAAACCAGCCAAAAAGAAAAGTTTTAGAAACTCTTAAAAGCAGCGAACTAAAATGAAACTAAGGAAATATTTAGTAAAGAGAGTTTTACATTTTGAGATATTTTCTGGAAAATAAAAACATTTTATAAAAGCATACACTCAGCACGAGCTTTCGTTCAATCAATTGTTTTGCATTTTAAAAACTATTTTCCACGGTCTGAATATATGAGGCCATTTGGAGCACGATAAGTTCTCGACATTGTCTGAAAGTCTTTGTCAATTTGATATTATTTTAGTAGGGTGCTGAATGTGTATAATGGAACATATGTATGTACATAGTTTAGTATGTTGCAAATGTGTTGGGATCTTTGTGATTGCCATATTTGAATATAATTATAAATTGGATGTATCTGAGGTTGAATTATACTATATCAGTGATAATCTTTGTTGAGAAGTTTTTCCATTGCTAAGGATCCCTACCAAATCTAAGTTATAAATAAAAGGGAATTTTTTATAGGAGTTGCAAGCAAACAATACGACCGCTTCAGAGTTTCTAGTGTTAGAGTATGGTGAGGTTTCTACGTGGGTGGCCATTTCCCTTCCCTTGCTGGAAGGAAGTGTGTCAAACTTATCTTTATACGATGCTTGAGTGCCCACTGGAAATCACATACCATGCAATTGGGTCATCTAATGGATTTCGAAGCCCATACTTTTCGAAATTTCCATAACCATAGTTTAGAACCATGCTTTGCCTCTTACCAACCTTTGGTTAGATCAGGCTTGTACCTCTTTGGTAATTGATAATGTTATTTTGGTCACTCTGAATATCAACTTCAGACAAATTCTCTAAAGACTTTGTAAATGACATGTGATGCAATTAACTTATAATCCAAGCAGCAAATGAAGGAGAGAAAGCAAAAGAGATTTACGGTCTTCGAAAAATTACTGCAAACTTGCCTTGGATGTGGCTGAAAGAATTCATCGAACAAATGAGAACTTAATTATCAGGTTGAAACATTATTGTGGAAATTTCTAACTCTTCAATTCATTGCTCGATTCAGTTTCAATTCAAGGTTTTTCAATGGCATATATTTATCATATTATTGACTCATCCCATGAGTGGTCCTTATAATGATTGCATTATTTCAACTAGTGCATATAATGAAGTATGACTTACATGTTTCCTACTAGCATTTGGAGTTGTAGGGTCAGAGAATTATGCAAATTGGTCATGGTTTTTACAAAATTTGAAGAAAGTGGTTTAAAATAGAGAAGTTGTGATTATTTCCGATTGGCATCTTGCCATATTGCGAAGTATTCTTGAGATTTTTGGAGCTGAAAATCAGTGTATTGTTATCGTCATAAAGAATTTTAGTGCTTTCCTTACTAAGAGCCTATATGAGAAGAAACAAAGGGTAAAGGGTGCATAAATAACTTAGATAATATCGCCGTAAAGGAGTGAGGCAATTACAATGCATGTATGAACTGTAGAATTATAATGAAAGCTTTAGACACATGAATTTGAAAGTGCACCTGAACATTGGGTCATGTCAAAGTTCCCAAAACAGATAGGACAAAATGACCACCAACCTTGTTTGATTTATTTGATGCATGGGTAAAAAATGAGTGACATCAATCCATTTGCAGCTTCATAATGGAACACATGCTTAACTTGGGTGCCCTGCTAGTTAAGCATAAAGAAGAGTTAAACAATTGGTAAGGGTGCATAAAGCTAAAGATTGAAGAGAAGGTGATGACTAATATTGCTAAGGGAGAGGCACTTCCAGTTATTCAATTCATGAATGGGTTCTTTACTATCTTTGGGAAGACATTTGTAAGTGTTGATGTGTTCAATCGTATATAGTTGCACATGTGAGGGAATGGAAAATGAGGTGAGGAATTCCTTGTGGGCATGCATGTGTAACCATGTCTACTATCAATTGGGCAAAGCGTTGCTAATTTTGTTAATTATTGGTACAAATTTCCTAAGCAGAGTTGATATGGTAGGTTCTTTCCTCGGTATAGAGATTCATAACATGTAAGTGTAGATACTGATGGTGTAGGTGCGTGACTTAGCCCAGAAAGTTTTCTCTTTACAACCTCCACATTCAAAGCGACCTCCCAAAAAGACTAAGGAAGAAATGTATTGAATCTACGATTTTTAGGATAAGAGGATAGTATATTGCTGATTGCAATTCAATTGGTCACAATAGGTAAACTGCAAAAATCCATTGACTTAAGTAAATTAATGACATGTAAGGTAATATTTTAAATGGTATAATTTTAGATTGTTTTATTAACTTAGGTCTATTCTTTGTATGATGGATATGTCGTGACTTGATTCTTATTCAGCTATCCAACAACTCTCTCATTTTCTTCCCATGCATTTTTCACTTAACTTCATGTTGTTAACAACTTATTCATGCAATATCATAGAGATTTGTATAATCTTTATTTCATTTGTTTGTATCCCAAATTAATTAAAAGTTGTGGTATTACAGATTCTAACAACTGAAAAGTGATTAGTTTATAGTATTATGTTTTAAATCCTCAGTTCTTTCAGATTAGATAAACTCAATTACAGCGATGGAGGTGCTGGCCGTACTGGTAGAGAGGATGATTGTATGTTTATGGATTTTAACAATTATACGTTTATGGGCATGGTTTGTGGAGAATGACTAATTGTTTATTTATTTTTGTTTCATTAAGTTGGTTTCCCCATTTGTGATACTTGACCATGGCATGTTCATGTTGTGAACATTGTCGAGCAAGTGAATCATCTAGTATCATCTTTTCCATTGAAGCGTCAAGTGGGGTGATCTGCGATCAGGAAGTTATCATTTGTCAGTTTCACAGGGCTTTACATACATTTGGCCTCTACATGAGCGTCGATATATCTAGGGTTTGAACATATACAAACTAGATGTTGACCCCAGGCGTTGGTGATCGACCACGGTATTCAAAAGTTTTTGTACTAATTTTATTTTTTATTTTGTTTCTTCGCTATTGGTCCTCATTAAGCGAATTCAAATCATTCTACTTTCTGAGTTTGATTGCCTTGGTGTGTCACGATGGAATTTATGGAATATTGGAATGACTCTACACTGCTTACAAGCAGTTGCAGGAAGTAAGCTAAATCATTTATTATTAATTAGTTACTTTAAGTTTTTCCATATACATGAGAGTGAATTTACCATCTTTGTGGGAAAAATGATTGTATGAGAATCTAGTTGGTTCATAATTGATTATGGATGAAGCAATGTATTTAGAACTTTCTAACAGAGTTGCTGAGTAGTTGACACATGTCTCATTATGTAAGTATAAAGAGAAAACATGTTAATTCTTGCAATTGATATTTGGAAATTATCTCAAACCTGAACCAGTTGTGTTCTAGTTCTACGGTGGCTCCATATGGTGATATAAGACTTGTTGGTGCTAGTGGTAGTTTTGTTATGCTAATGTTGTTTGATTATGTGATTCAGTTATCATAAAGGTAAGAATCTATTGAATATCAATATTCATATTTTCAAATCATAATTTCCTAGTTGGTCTTGAAGGTACTAATATGTGTTGTGTTTTTCAATATTAGAAGTAACACGAAAATGCGAATCTTTGTGGAGGAGAAAGATACTAAATAATTTGACCTTCTTATGATGGAATAACACTCTTTTGGATCATGAAACAAACTTTAACAATGGAAGAATTAGTGGATATACTTTATCATGTATTTCTAAAGATAGAAACCAAGCTTGGATTAGTATGATAATTTTCGAAGATGGATACGTATCATTTGTTTGATAGTAAATGGACATTTTACCTATTTTGTATGTTTAATATTATTATTCAGTTTTTAATATCGTGAAGAGAAATTATTTACATAAAATATAAATATTTACATTATTATAATTTATGTTTTTTAAATGAAAAAAAAAAGAAATTGATATGTTTATGATAATTAGTGAACTACATCATTCTGCCTCAACTTCATTAATATTTGTACCTTACTTCACCTAAGGTCGTTCTAAATTATCGAGTTGTACCATACTTCACTAAGGTTATTCATAAACTTCACTAATGTTGTATCTTAAGTTGCTAAAGTTTAATTAGTCCACTGACTGGTTGTGTAAACTATAATTGATTTATTAATTTCTATTTTGAATGAAAATAGGAACATATATATTTTTGTCACGTAGGAAAAACTGTTCTACTAACCACAAAGAATTAAACTTGCTTTTATATATTTTTAACTTTGCCCAGTAATCAAACTAATTCAATGCATCCATAAGTTCTATTCACCACTTGGTGCTTTGTATTTGGAATACTCATTTTTACCTCCATTTAAAAGTGTTTAATATTAAAAATAATCATTTTCACCTCATTTGCAGTGTTGAGGATAAAGGAAATTAACAAGACTATTCACTTCAGATCATACCTCAACTTCCATAGGTTGTACTTATAAGCTTTACTAAGGTTGTTCTCGACTACTAATGTTATATTAGGTTCATTAAGGTTGTATCCCACCTTCCTAAGAGTTGGCCATGACTTCATTAAAAGTCTTATCTACGCTTAACTAAGGTTGTACACTAATGTTGTTCCTCAACTTCATTAATATTGTACTTAAGGTTCATTAAGGTTGCACTTCAACTTTACTAAGGTTGCACCTCAACTTAACTAAGGTTGTACCTTTTAGCTTCACTAAGGATGTTCCTCAAATGCACTAATATTGTAGACAAGAGTATTTTTGTCCAGAATATACATAGCACATAATGTAGCAATTACATAATATTTTTCCAAATCAACATATTGTTATTGAGTTATCAGAATTTGGTTCTAAAATCCCAATATTCTCAAATTGCGGTCCTAACCTACTTTTCTCTTGTACATCTTGTGGATTATGCTAAGGTGGCGAAACTCTCTTTTCTCTACCATATCTACATGTTTAAACCGTGAGGGTATGATCACGTAGAAAGGCTAATTGAATTAAAAAAAAAAAAGAACAACATCCGTTTCTTAGATTACGGAATCTTACCCCCTGTTGACTTACATGCTGCGGGGAATTAATGTAACACTCCCCCAATTATCACACTGCTGGAGTTTATAACGTGTTTTAGGTATATCATAATAAAATTTATATTTATTCGGAATAAAATAATAAGGTAAAGCAAAGTAGGAATATGCATAAGTTAAATTACAAATGACTAAAAGAAGATTTGAGGCTATTGTAAAATATTATAAATTGATTTGAACTATTATAAGAGTTGGGAGGGACCAAAGTAAAATAAAAGGGGATGATGAATCAGAATAAAAGGGATAAAGTAGAAAGAAATATCTTATTTTGAAGTGGCAGGAGGAAGAAAAAGAGGAGAGCAAATACGGACCAGAAGAAAGAAGAAGAAGAAGATCAGTGGATACATGTCTTGGGTTGTATGGAGGCTGTGGGGTATGTTGTGTAAGTTCACGGGTGTATGGAAATACAGTTTTTATTCGACGTTTAGATACATAGTTTGGAACCCTTTGTTTTGTATGAGTTTTGGGTTGAAACTCCCGACTCATTTCGTGTAAGGGTTGAGTTGAGGAGAGCTCTAAGGCTCCACAGATTATGTGTTTGAGAAGAGTGCAGTTGTAAGTTGAAACCGAGAAAATTCCCTATTTTTTGATTATATACTTAGTAGCCGGACCTTAGCACGGGTTTTGGGTCAGATATACAGGAAATTCAAGTGATTATACAATGAAGATTATAGCCACATCCATAATGGAACTTTGATGTTGGGCTTTGAATTTCGATTTGGACCTTTACATGGGCAAGTTATGGTCCTTTCTTGAGATCAGTCCATTTAGATGCGGAAGAATTAGAGTGGGTTCTGCTCCAATTGGGTCAACTACTTTGGACCTTAGATGCAAGGTAAGTCATACGTGAGAACCATACATCAGTAGACTTGATTTTAAGGCTTTTAATGTTTCGGTCGGACACTGTAGACCAAGTTATGTCTTTTACTCTGAAACAGTCAGTGGGTGCGAGTCGGCCATGGGAATTAGATCTGTGGGGGTCGTCGGGTGCGCAGGGTCGTCGGGTCTGTGAGGTCGTCTGTGGGGTGCGTCGGGTCTGTGGGGTCAGTGGGCGAGTCTGTATGGGTCATCGGATCCTGTAGAGGAGTCATCGAGGTCACGAAGGCTGGCGGCTCGTCGGCTGACTGCGCATGACCTCCAACTTCGGAGGTCATAACTACCTTTCCTTTTGAACTCGATTTGCAGGTGTGTGAACTCTATGGAAAGCCCATTGAGTCAAGAATCCATCCATATGCCTGAGGAAGATATTAGATGTCAGACCAAGGTGTCAGACTGAGCTCGTCACTTCAGTGCAGCTCGTCAGTCCAGGTCAGCTCGTCAAGGCCCGACTGCGCGCTGACCTCCAACTAGGTCATAACTTCTTACGTTTGAACTCCGATTTGGGTGTTCTTGAGGCTCTATGGAAAGCCCATTGGGGTCAAGAATCCATCCACCTGCCTGAGGAAGATATTAGATGTCAGACCAAGGTGTCAGACTGAGCTCGTCACTTCAGTGTAGCTCGTCGGGTCAGGTCGACTCGTCAGTGGCTGGCATGACCTCCAACCGGTCACCTTTGCCGATCTGAACTCCACGGTCAGTGTTCTTGGACTCTATGACCCATTGAGTCAGAATCCCATCCATATGCCTGAGAATATAATAGATGTCCAGACCAAGGGTGTTAGTTGAGCTCGTCAGTTGATCAGCTCTCGAGGTATTGCGTATGACCTTAACTTCGGAAGTCATAACTAACCGTCGCTCGATTAGTGTTCTTGGACTCTATAGGAATCCCATTGAGTCAGAATTCATCAATAGATATCATGATAAGATTGGAACTCCATATTAGTCCTGGAAACATGAAAATAATGAGTTCCTTAGAGTAAACTTCTATAGATTTATTCATAAATAACTCATAAGCATACAGGGTAAGCATAGTTATTTATGCATACAATGAGACATGAAAAATGCAAAGTTATGAATAAATGATGGTACATATATATATATATATATATATATATATATATATCACAGCCATGATTGCAGATGACAACGTATTCGGGAATATGAGATATATCTTGAGCATAAAATACACATTGATTTAATACTTGCTTGGGAGCACAGTGCAGGGATAGTGGGCATGCCTATTGGGAAAATAAATTACGCAGCATATAAGTTATATTACGACTGTTAAATGCTCTAGAGGCTCCCCGTTTGGGTCGATGACATAGATCCCGTTTGGATCAGGTGGCCCCGAAATGGTCACCACTGCGCTTTAGCTCCTTTATAAGATGACCATTGTCGTACAATGACAGGTGCCTTTCGAACTACAGTTTAACATATCCACTTCCTAAAGGTTTGAATACAGGACAGCAAGAGAACTTATAAAGAAAATAGCAGAATTTATATCTGACGAAAATTAGAGAACTGTGACATGATATGAGAGAAGCATAGCATTGCTATACGATGAGAGTATACGATTACAAGAATAAGAAGTAAAGTCTGAAGATGACATAAGAAAGTATATGGAAGATGACAAAGAAATGAAACTTGTTATGAAGGTATATATATGAGAAATGATAGAATGCATAGCACATTATATGTGTTATATGCATTTGTATAGAAGTGGGGTGACCCTTATTGGAATTAAATCCAGGTGTACTTTATTTCCTTACATTAAGCTTAACGCGTTCAATCCGTGTAGATGGGAAAGAAGAAACTAGAAATGGGCAATCCCGCTCAATGATCAAAGGCCACACATCTTTTAGCAGGAAGACCTTTAAATCTCTATTTTGTATATGAAGAATTTTTGTAAACTAATGTAATATTATAAATGTTGAACACTTCCATATGGAGTTGTATATATATTTTGTAATCATTTGCTGAATATAATACAAGATTAATTATTTAACATTATATGAATAGACAACAAGTATTATATGTGAAAAAAAAAAAATATGACCCTCACTTGACACCCTATGCAGAGTTGGGGCGTCATGATTTAATGTGCTTCAGGTTAGTAGTGGGGTGGTGTCACTAGGTACCTAAGGTCATGGTCCCAGGTTCGATACCGCGGGCCGAAAAAAAAGCGTGGTGACGGGGATATCTGTGAGTCAAGGTAGTGCTCCTGGTGACCAGGGGGCCTTGACAATAAAAAGGCGCCTTTTTATTGTCAAGGCCCCTGATCTCCGCGGGCGATTTCGCTATCGGTGACCCACGGACCTCTACCTAGCGAGCTAATAACTCGATTGGTAGTTTACTTTCGGAGGCAGTTTTTCACCTCATTAGAATTGCTCCGAGACACAGGACCATGAGCTTAGGTACCCAGTGACACCACCCGCTCACCAACTGAGCTACTGGCTCAGTTGGTGATAAAGGAATGACTCTGGAAACCACTAAACTTCATGGTCCCCGGGGTGTCTGTGACGCGATACAGCAAGCAGTATCTGTGAGTCAAGGTGGTGCTCGCGGTGACCGGGGGCCTTGACAATTGAAATCATGCACCTCGCCTGTTTATTAGCTTTATTTTATGATATTGAATATTACATGCGCGGGCTAATGGCAGACATAGGTTTAATTACTTTCTGCGCCGATTATTCGATTAGTATAGTTTCTAATGGATTTTATTCTGTGGCTCTTTGTTCTGAGAAGCTTTCTTACTTCCAGCTTTTATGTTCTTGTTGAGCTAGTTGGCCCTTAGTTTTGGTATCCTATATATTTGAATCCTTGAATTCCCTTCTTGGCGAGTCGATGACGACGGCTGACAGTTAGCCTTGATGTTTGTTTTGGAAATTTATGGACCTATTAATTTATGGGTTGGTATGATATTGTCCACTTTAGGTCTATACCCTCATGGTTTGACTTTTTGTATTCTGCAAATGACTCGTGTGAAAGTTTAATATAATTCTGTTCTTTTATATGTGGGACTTTGGATGCACACTCAACATCTATTGAAAGGTAATTTGCTTGGAGGTCAGAATCTTAGCCTTAGAAAATCAAATGTTGTGAAGAAAAACAATAACTTCAAAATAAGCTAAAATTCAGATGCCTCTTTACGCAAAAAAAACATTTTTCTTTAAAGCTCCCCACAAGCCATTATCCACCAAGGTTTCAGAGTTGATACCTCTCATGACCCAAGAAATCCATCACCCCAAGCGACATCACCCACTATGGGAAGGAGCCCCGCTCAACCACCCGAGAAAAGGAGCACCTCGCTCTAATTTTACCCCCGACCACCCTTGCGCACTACTAGACGTCAAACCAACATCTCATATGATCTAGAGGAACGCCCATCAACACATGGTCCTTATCATTGCAACTTTGATCAACCACCACGACTTCATGAGCTAATGTGCATCTGCAGGAGAGATAGACACTTTCGACCGCTAAGATCGATAGAAGACAACACCACCATTTTTGCAGCTTCAGTGTCGCTTTGATACCACTTGTCACGGGCCTACCATTTCATGCAGTAGTACGGCCCGTGCGGTAGTCTTGCATCGACACATTCGTGAGACCCAGTCTGCCACGCCACAACTTCATACATCTATGCTGACTAGTTTTGCCTTGCATTGGGCTCATCAAGAGAGGACTCGACTATTGGCGATTTATGCAGGGTTTGGTTAAAACCTTTCTTCTTAATCCTAAAGTCCCGAGACTAAGCGATAAGCTCCTCAAACTTAACACAGTCGGCCTACGAACTCAGAAGAAGTTTCATCCGCGATCCACTTGCATGCGCATGCGGAACACTCTCATACAATTCATCAAACCTATCGACATGCTTGATCTTCATTTAGTTCTTCCCTGATAGTCCACGAGCGCACACCATGATAAGTCTGTGACATGTGTGAAAGAAAATTGATACCTAGTAGTATTGTAATATTTGCATTCATGTCATGCCTTCCCAATGTGAAGCGTTGACACTACTTCATGTTTGGAAACAAATTAAAAATTAATAATGTTTTCGGTAACTATAGAATATAACAAAAAAAAAAAAAAATTATTTTCAACGATTTTACCTAGCCCGGTCACTTGCCTTCCTTGTGTGACATTGGTATTTTGTAAATAATGGCAATTTAGTACATATAATTACCCTGAAATTACAACCTCACTTAACCTATAAAAAAATTCAGCAATTCACATCACTGCATTACAAACATTTCATCCAAATTTATCAACTTGCATCAGAATTACAACCCGATTACACCTATCTAATATTGACGAAGTCCTACACATGCATTACAACCATTTCATCCAAATAAACTCAATTGCATTGAAATGACAACCAATACAACAATTGATCATTTCATTTATAAACCAAATCATATAATGTATACACATAATGCGAAATAACAATATATACAGAGATCTGAAAATAATGAAATCATCGATGAGTCCGAGCGGTGGGTCTTTGTCTTTCTTAGGATGCCTATAATACCGACTATGATATGTAGGGGCATGTGCAATCTCAAATGGATATGATGGAGTTGATGGTAGACGACTCGGCGGTAATACGTGGAGCGCGAGGTCGCCTAAGTGGGCATGCTCCCAAGTTTGGAAAAGGTCAATCATAGTCTCTCATTAATGGGAGAGAGCGTCTTTGCGAGGTGATGTAAGTAGATGGTAATGTGGCCTCTAAGGCTAGAGATGTGGGTGATAATGGTGGGATGACATGTGGAGCGGAAGTCTCGAGGTGGTGTGGAATATGCGGGTGGTATGAAAGTTTGGGAGGGTGGTGTGGTATGGAAGTCTCGAGGGGTGGTGTGGAATACTAAATTATTGATGCAGGGTCTCGGGGGGGGGTTATATGGAGTCTCATTAGTGGAACCACCTGGTCGACCACCACCTAGCTCACCAGCTCGATCAGGTCGACCACCACCTCTCCCTCTCCCTCGACCTCGGATCGGTTGCATTCTAAGTGGATGAGGTAGGAGGTTTGATGGATGGATTGCGTGGCGTAGGTGCCTCATAAATCATATACGGCGATGCGTTCTCCTCTCGATCGAGTGATAAAATTAATCCTAGCTATTAATATGATGAATATCGTACAACAAGCATGGGAAGCCCATGAGATATATTAGCTATGTCTACCGTCTTAGAGATCTAAAAAAACAAACCAAACAAAAGTAAAATTTTTATCTATGCATTAAATTTTGGAAAATAATTGAATAAGTGAGATGCTGCGGCTATATTATGATACCTCATTTGATCCCTATGGAGTGGTGGTGTGATCAAACATGGCGTACTACATCGATACCATTCCATATGGATCATGGAAGTCCACCAATACCCGATCGTGGGGGTTAATAACGATGGGTCCTCTTTGAGCAACGTAGCCCGTAAGGCGGCTTGTGTGTGCATGATATGTCTCTCGTCGTGCTTGCATCATAAATGCAATGACAGATGTAGCTCTTGTTCTAGCAGCGAGTGGGATGAAGGTTGTTAGTGAGTATCTCTAGCCCGATGTATATACATTTGTCATTATATGTTTTATCATGAGGCATTTATCATTTTTTATCTTGTTATTTAAGAATTGTGGTTCAACCGGTAAATCAGATCCTTGAATAGTTGACTTCACTTTATGTCGTCAGAGTATGTGACTTGATAGTTGCTGGATATACCTTTAGAGGGCATTTGCACCTTTGCATCGTCTTGGCTTTCCGTTCTTTGCTGGATCGTTTCGGAAGGGTATGTTTGTGTTTCGATTATTGTGTGATCAAACAAATTTGCACTAGTCGAAAAGGATTCGGTCTGGCGATAAGATCTGAATTTCCTTGATTCATTTTTAGTTTCATCAAACGCTTGGACTCGTTCAGTTTAGTGGATGTTTTCCTTTTCTTTAAGACTTTGTATCATTTGGATTCAACGAGGAGTATCACGATGGTGATGCAAGACTTGCTTTGGACGATGCCACTCTACAGTCTCAAAGTAGATAAGTGGTGACATCATCTGCCAAATCTCCTAATCAGCTACACATATATCAGGTAGATGGAAGCGGCCAGAGCTCTCAGATGTATGGCTCCATAACTACAATATCCATGCTACCTCAATGTCAATAGGACTAAAATTATCGTTATTGTGAGTATGACTAAAAATAATATATATTAATATACAATTACCCGACCGTGAGTCTATGCATCCAACATGTCCTAGATATAAAGGCGACCCACTTGTTAGATGGGTTATTCACCCACGTGATAAAGGTACTCTCTCAGTGAAACCACAATGGATCGGCTAGCTCAAGCTCCACTGTCTCAACCTCGACCTTAACTAGTAATCCATGCCATAGACTTCGATTCTGCGTTTCCATCAATTGCGCTCATGCATCATCGTGTAGTGTTGAGCAACAAGAGTACTACCGAAGTCAGCGAAATCCAGATTACCCAATAGCGTAGTCTTTCCAGAGACTAGAGCTAGATAAGAAAACCATTCAATATTAGCAACATCCTAGTAATTGACTTTTATATGTGCATGTTTATAAAAAAAATTATCAATACCTGTAACGATGTCATACAATCGAAAATCTTAATAGCACCATCGCAGCTCAATCGGCATAACTCTTGGTATAAATTAATGCCCCGAAGCGCATTACCCAGTGTAAGTAGATATGCAAATCCGAATCTACATGATAATGGGAGGAAACAGAGGTGGACATGCATACCCTTCTTGTCTGCAAATAGAAAGGATCCTAGCAATGCTAGGATGAAACCATGTTATCTGCACTCTAATGTCACCTCATATGCTTCTATGGTTGGAGTCAATAAGTGTTGAGACAACCAATGCATTGATATAGTAGATCCTTTAAGCAATAGGCGGTGGGATCACGCTGCGACTCTTGACATAGTGACATATCGAAGTCACATGTGCGATGGCCCGATGGTCCATGAATACGGCGGGAGGCCGGGATGAAATGCAACATCTTGTAATGTGATCGCATGCATCTCCCAATGCATTAAATAAAATGTGTCTCAGGACACCATCTCCTGTTCGAGGCTTCGAAGGGATGAGGCCCAGGTTGAGTGTAGCGTGTCACGATGAGTGAGATATAGATCTGAATCAAATCACATAAGGGAGAATATGAGGATTCATCTACCACTCTCGCATGAACTTCGACATCTATTGTAGACATGTGAGTACGGACGAAAGCTACAAATTACAAAGATATTAATAAATCAATTCCCGCCCTTACGTTTACCTGACCAGTATGAAACAATATTTTATGATATAGAAAAATGCATACCTTAGTAGTGTCCACTAAATGAGGCGATATTTGTCTGTAAAGCAAAAGATAAGATTTATCTAGCAGTTTACATCATAAGGCCCTTGAATGCCATATCTGTAACGCTAACAATCAATAACAATTAACAAATGAGCAAAGTACTAGTATATGATAACAAGTACACGAAATTTAATTAAAGGCCATATAACAACAAAAAAACACATACATGTTTCAGTGCTTGATTCATATTTTTGACTAGATTGAGAGGTTGTGACGGGTTGTTGCACAACTCATGTAATGAAGTAGTCTTCCCCTCTCTAACATCCATTTTATAATGCAAATGGGTTGATTTAGGACGTCCACGTGATGTGTGTTTCATTGACTCGAAAGGCATAATGGTTGGACCATCATAAGGAGACCATTCATATTCATTGAAGATGGGATGGAACAAGGTTACCCATGTATCATTGTACGAATGAGTACTGTAGTAGCCTTGAACAAATGATAGAAAATCTGAGCAAAGCCCGACATCTTTGCTATAATATGACTACGAGGAAATCCATATATAAGTGTCTTACCACAAGTGCATTTGCGGTCATGTAAGTTGAAAGACAATGTAATTTCGACCTCTCTTTGGCTTGACATAGAGCTCGTCCACCAGTTTGTGATCTTAAAGAACAATCTCAAATGATCTATCCTTAACCACATGTGCCCTTAATCTAGCATCAACATATAGGTATCTTTGCTTTCGTAATAATATGTTATAACCCACATTTCCTTAACATAACCAAAATAACCTATGGCATAAAAGGGTGAGTTCAGACAATGTGGTTATGGGTAAGCTCCCAACTCCTTTAAGAATACTATTAGAAAACCTTAGACATGTTTTTAGCCATTATCCCATATCTTCGACCTCTATCATGTGAAAGTGCCCATTTCTCAAAAGGGGTTGTCTCCAACCATCGTTGTGCTTCTAAATTAATTCTCATAATTGTGTTCATATGCTTATTGAATTTTCCAACTTTAGTTGCTAAAATTGTTCTGCACATCAAATTCTTTAAGAATTTATCTTTGAATCGATTTATAAAGTTGCTTGCAAGATGATGCATAAAAAACCTATGATATGCATATGGTTCTATCCAACCAAGATGAACATCAAGTCATTATTTTACATAATGCACGGATGTTTATCGGATATAATACAAAAAAAGTCTCATCCGTTAGGTTACTTTGTTTTTTTTTAATACATGCAAGGAATTCATCCTGGAAACTATCTGATATTCTCTCATTCTGTAATAGCAAATGCTAGTGGAAACAACTGATTATTTCCATCACAACCCATAACCAATCAGCTAACGTGCCTTTATACTTCCCCATACAAATGTGTACCATCAATACTCGGTATGGGCGACAATGTTTTGAATCCTTGATAGATGGGTAAACGCCCAGCATTGAAATACCTCAGTGTTATGCATATAGTATCAAATGTTTTCAGTTACAGCACATCAAGTTTGCTTACTCTAATGTGTGAAGAAAGCGTGACGATTACGCATGACTTATGGAAATCCCAAATAAGATTGTAAGTGTTTTGTGTTTTCTAACCAGAAACCGCGCTAGCAGCAGCGTCTTTAAATCGGAAATTTCCTCCATAATGGTTGCTTGGATACTTGAAAGCTACTAACCAGGAAGTGGCGTGTCTTAAACATTTTTGTAATAACGATCCAACAACCAAGTTGAGTCACAATTGTTGATGGGTCCCGATTCAAGCAGGATTAATATGTGGACCTTTATACTTAATGATTGTGAAGAAATATGCCATCATTTGCGCGCTGTACTTGGCTTATAATACATTGACACTCCTCGACCTTCTTACATTTCTTGCCAGCAATTTTTGGATAACAACCCTCATGTGGTGTACTTGAATAAATCACGACAACGTATCTTACAAAGTTTAGAAGTAAAAACCTAATAACTACAAATTCTCCACTTGAGTTTGTGGTATTATAGTTGGAAACCCATGGTGTCCGATCCACTTGAAACAACACCAAAGTTTTCCACATTTTCAAATCAGGGTGATGGTGCAGTGTAGTTCCCTAAGTGTGAGTTAGCAGGCAGTTGTGAATCTCTGGTCCATCGAGAATTTGGGTTATTTAGGCAATATTCTTGGCACATTATGAGATTATCTCCATAGTGGTATTCTATAAGTTGATTAAAAGTTAACAAGACGAAGAAACATAGCCATTAACCCGAACATGTCCATATCATCCCACTTTCATTGTCACCATCTTCATAAATCTCTCTTCTCTTTAAATCTTTATCTTCTGTTAGCCACATAATAGTTCATAATTAACTGTTCACTAGGCCCACACCGCGATCGATTCTGACATTCAAATTTCCTCAGTAATAAATACATTGTAAGTGTGTGGGTTGATTCAGCATGACAACTCAATATTGGCGAAGATACAATTCAATTTATTGCGTTACAGTCGTGTTAACTGATTTATTTAATTTCTGCTATTGTCATCCATATTGAATGAGGTTGGGAACTATTCCGCTTTCAGGATACTTACAAGTGAGGACTAATTTAAACATTCCTTTCAATACCTCTGCTAAGTATATTCATAGTAACAAGTGATCATATGTTTGCGTCGTAATTTATCGAACCACGATAACGACTTTGTTTCCAACATATTCCATATGTTTCGATCCTTTGGTTTCAGTTAAAAACATATGACGAGAATTAATGAAATGCCACATTATTTACCTACATAGAATTTCATTCTTGGATAATATCAGTGCCCATTGTCTTCAAATGACACCAGTGGAATGTCAATAGTTGCAAACAACACATAAATCACTTAAATTCAATGACTGAAAACAATTTTATTAAACCAAATATATAAGATAGAAAATGTACAATACGGTATGTTCACACAAAAGGAGAGAAATAATGCATTTATAGTTGCTTGATCATAAAAAGAAAAGAATGTTATTAGTTTTCAAAAAGTTGCATTGAAGGAAATTTGGTGGAGATCATGGTATGACATTTTGGTAGATTATCATCGGTGTTGCTAGATCTATAATCATGCATCTTCATAATGAGTTAAGTGTAATGAAGTGATCAGTGTGACCTGGAAAAACAACCAGAGTTTCTTTCCTTTACTAGTCTTCCCCCGCTCACCAGCAATTACTACTAGGTGCGAGGTACCAACCATTTTATCTTATCTTATATCATCTTGGCGGATCTTTGAAATAACCATGGAAAACACTATAAGTAATCATACCTGAAATAAGTATTATTGTGGTATTTATCGTTTTAGATAACATCAATAATAGAGTAGAAAAAAAAAAGGTTTTCTGAAAATAGTTTAGATGAAACAGTCTTGTTTTCAAATATTTATGGAAGAAAATCTTATTAAAATGAACAACAAAATGTGTGTGAAAAAACATACATTTACTGTTGTGGAGGATTTCTCATCTTTAGACTTTGTGAAAAACTCAACCTATATTAATGCATTTATGATAAAGCCTAAAATCAAATGACCAGACCTTGTTGGAGGGAGGATTCAGATAAGAACCATTGGTTGGTGGGCTTAAGCTTAAATAAACAAATCAGCCTGCTGGTCTTAGGAGGGAAGGCGGAGGAGAAAGGAAAGAACAGTGGGAAGAAGAAGGTACCTTGTTTTAAGCGATAATATTATTGTTAATTGTTGAACATTAGAAATTTTAAAGTTAAATCTTGCGGTCGATATTCGACATTGTAATTCCCAAGTTCAATGCCGCGATCGCTTTCATCATTGTAGCATTGATTTTGAAGTCTTAGAAATAAAGAATATTCATATCACGATGTGATTAATCTGTTAGATGGGTTTAAGTTGTTCATAATTGTATTTAGGTTGAATTGATGTCAAATCATTTAATAAATGAGTTATTTTCTTATTCTTTCACTTGTAATCGTGTTTCAATCAGTAGAGTGTGTGTCTTTGGATCAGGATTGGATTCTGATAACCATGATAAAAACTGTGAAAGGAAAAATTGAGAGCAAGAGACTTCTGGTAAAACTCCCATATTATTAGTGTGTTTACAAGTACAGAGACCTCTCCTCTAGACTCCATTGATATTATTTGCAATACATGAGTTCTCCCATTTACAGAACAGAAATGAGAAATATATATTCCTTTTTAAGCACACAGACAAAACAGAAAATTCACCAGACGACAGAAAATACACACCTTCTGAAGAGTCTGTTCACGGTGGAGAAATAGCAAACTTGTCGGCAACTGCTTTTACCAGTTTGGACAAGTCCCTCCTTCCATACATGTTTTTGATATCTTGGTCTCTAGATCTTCTAAACCTGCCCATAGTGAGTTGCTCATGTTTTCTTAAGATCAGTTGCATCTTTCATTTTTTGAATTGATCCTTGATGGAATCAAATTCTTTGAACAGTTTTTTTTCCAAGACTTTTGACTTCTTTTAGGGTGAGGTCTGAGATTAAGCATCTTTGATACCAGAAGAGTATCAGTAGTGTCAAATATCCTCTACGTAGGGTTAACTACCTCTAACAATGACAAAGAATAGATTCATCTAGTTTAACTGATTATTTCACGCCATCATGATCATCCCCCAAATCTCAAAGGGGTTGAAACCTTCCATACTGCTGACCTCTTTGTCGATAGCTACTAATCGGTAATCAAAATAGTTGAATCTATTGAACTGAAACGTTTGCTACTGGGAGCTTACTCATTTGCTATGATACCGACGATGACGAGTGCCTATATCTAGTTGATTGTCACAGACTTAGTCTTCCCACTAGCTACGGCAAACTTTCAGTCACGTCCGTAAAGCTGCACCTTGGCTAATACAACAACTGTTGTGTGGAAATGAATATGGGTATGATAATGAACGACAAGGAAGATCCACTACAAATGGCTGGAAGGAATTCTGGTTATGGGTGGAACTGTTGTCCTGAGCATCCAAAACATTTATAGAATATCTGGGACTATTGTTAAGTGTAATTAACTTTCTATATTTATTTAATCTTGTGGATGATGCTGAGGTTAAAAAATGAACAAAATCCATTATTTATAATCTAATCTTGCAACGTGTCACTACACTTGGTTACTAATTACCTTTGTATTTTGTTTTGATATTCAGTTATAATTAATTTGTGCAGGCAAGCTGGTGGACCTCTAATCCTGTTGCTCTTTTTTTTGTTGAAGTTCCAGATAAGTTGAGAATTAATATATTTATTTTTCTTTTCGTTTCAGCTTTCGTATTCTTGTTGAGCTGGAATCTCTTGATAGTTTTGGTGCCACCTTTGAATTCTTAAATTCCTTTCATGGCAAATCTCTCGTAACCAGGTAACCTCGTCCGCAAAAAATAAAATAAAATTTGAGTTATTGAAAAATTGATCTAATTAATTAATTAGTTGTTAAGTTGAAACCTTAAAAATTTGTATTTGATTATAGTAATAGTAAAAAAAAATTATTAAGAAAAATTATTTTTTATGTTTGGATTATTTAATAAAATCTAAATATAAATGAGAATACTATGCATTTATATTGTATCGATGAGTTAATATAAATAAGTGGGTTTGAGTAATACAGCAAAATAATATATTGTTTAACTCTCATTATTATTTTGTTTCCTTTTCTTCTATTCCTTTCTATTTTCTTTTCCTTATATTTTCCTAATTGTTTGTTACAAAAATATAGGTGAAAGTGGTATAAAAAAGTTTTCTCATTATTCTAGATTTTAGCTAAGATATTCGAATATCTTTTCTTCTAGATTCAATTGATGAGCTTATTGAAAATGTTGAAACCTAGTTTGTTTAGCATAACCTATATATAACATAATGAATACCATTTGGCAATCCTTCACCAAGGGCCCACAAAGTTGAAGTAAATTCAATCAACTACATTGGTGAGTGCAGCTTAATGGTTAAAAGGTTGGGTGAAACACAGGGAAGGGACCAGGTTCAAGGCTTCATAAAATATAACTATTACTCTGTGAAATATGAAGTGAATGAAATAACAAAAAAAAAAATTTGATGAGAATCTTGCTCAGCTGTTTATCTTTAAAAAACAAAAGAATATGTATTTGAGCTTTGTTTCGTAGGAAAAATACTAAGGAAAATGTGAAAGAAAAATTTGGACAAAAAAAAAAAAAAAAAAAAAAAAAAGGTTTAAACTTAATAAATTTCTATATGTTTATTTAAACTCATTTTATTTGTTTATGTATTTTTATATAAAGTTAGAAATTTAAAAATATGTAAAATTTTAAAAATTCTAGTTATATTTGATTTTTTATATTCTTTTACATTTAAATCAAACATGAGAAAATAATTTTCTTAATATTTTTTTTTCTACTCTCCTTAGTATTTTCAATTCCAAAGGAAGCCTAGGCCCGTTTGGAACGAGAAGAAATAGTGAGGAAAAATGGAAAGAAGAAATTTGAAGGAAAATAAAAATAGGTTTAAACTTAATAAATTAATTCCTATATTTTTTGGTCAAACTTATTTTATTTGTTTATTTCTATTATATAGGACTAATAGAATTTTAAAATATATAGTTTGAAGTGCCTGATTATATTTGATTTTCTTCTATATCTTTTAATCTTGGAACCAAACATAGAGACTATTTTCCCTTAACATTTTTTTCCTTTCTCTAATACTTTGCGTCTCCAAGCAGACCTAAAGTTCTATTAAGCTTGTGTATCAATATGATGGGGTGGAGAAGTAGCTCGTTAGCGGCGTTATTTATTTGTTATCATTCTTTGGACTAAAACACGATATTTTAAAGAAGACGATAAGTAGGTGCATTATCAGTGATGGGCCGAAGTGAGCCAAGCATCCGTGATGCCAGTTGGGTTCAGCTATTTTCTTTGAATAGTTATGAACTCGGTCGATCGGTGGTTGAAAGCGATTGACGGAATGGTCTGACAGATTGAGCAAATCAAGCAAGCGATTGAGCAAGTCAAAAGCTGACCCAGTTGGGTAAGTTTGGCTTAGTCAGCCAGTGGTTGATTGATTGGTAGATCAAATCCATTGTATTCTTTTTCATTTTAATTGAGTTGGGTTTAAAATAGGCGCTCAGGCCCACTCCCGAACCGAAGTAAGTTGAAAGGCTCAAGGAGGCCTAGCAAAATATGGCCGGCTCTGGCTCGGGCCAGCGGGCTGAATTAATAAATCGGTGTAACGACCAGAGCCATATACATAGTCCAGTCGATCTCTGATGAAAGAAATGGGATAATTCCCAATAACTCCTTTCTAATTATCCCATATTAATCGACAACGATAAGGAAAGAAAATCCTATCGATAGAAGTGTATCTTAATGGTCGGAAAATCATCGCATAAATAGCAATACCCCATCGGTGAAGGTGCGCCAAAAATTCACTCCCTAAGCGAGTTGATCTTTCTTTGGAAGGCGAGCTTGGCATCGGAGGAGGCAACGGCGAGGCACGTGGAATCATTCTTTTAACACGTTTTTGGGAGGTCAACGTCCGAGAGACATGGTGACCCCGACAGGTCTAGCTGGCTCCAGCGATTCGGTTGAAAAATGCATCATCGAGTTATGGCGCGTGTGAGACGACGATTCTAAAATCAAGGCGATCTCTCGATGTGGTGGTATCTTCCAGTGCATAAGCGAAGCAGCGTCTTCGAGATGGGAGACCCCAGCTGGGTGGGGTGGATAGTAGGCTTCCCGGCGCGTTAGAGACAATATAGGCGATACGGACGAGGTGGAGGCACTGCGCCTCACCCGACCAGCGCTTGATAAGAGAGTTAGGCGACTCACCGGGCGGATGCCGTGGCCATGGGAAAGTGGCGGAGCCCGAGCAATACCACCTCGAAAGGCGGCCGCTCGGCCTCGGGTGAGTAAACAAGTCTGTAGACGGTGTAAGCTGCTCGCCCCGAGAGGTGTGAAGTAAATCTGGAGACATCGAAAACAATGAACGGCCTCCTCGGCGAGGAATGGGGCTTCGATCACTGGGGCAGAGTTGAGGGCATCAGCAGAGCTCAGCCATGAGAAATTAGCGGCGAGCTGGACTCTATCGTTCTGGTGTAAATTTGAGTCACGGATTCGATAAAAGATGTCTTTCCCCGCTTCCGGCAAAGTTAGGATCACGCCAAATGGCGTTCGATGGAAGAAGATCCAGTTGTCATCTTGTCTTATCAGAAGACGGAGATGGGCTGCGTGGATCTCGAGACCCCATACGGTGCGGGGCCTTGTTATCACGCTAAGGCCCATTGGCTTTGGTTTAACGGGCTCCACACGTGTCGATCTTATTTCAGGCTCTCCATGCGTTAAGTCTCCACTTCATTGGGGCGGGGCGTAGGAAGCCGGGTTATCACTTCTTGTCGCAGCGAGCCTGGCGAGGTGTGTGGTTTGGCGCCGGTCTTGAAAGTAGATGTTTCAGGCGAGAAGTTCGCCCATCTCCCGACCGGTGCCGCGCGACTGGTACAAATCAGGCGTGTTTTCCGCCTCAAAATTATCGGTGACATAGCTGAGGTGATTTCAGGCGAAGTACATTGGCGACAAAGCGCCATCCGGGAAACTCTTGACCACGAGAAAGAAGGGCAGCGAAGCGGCGGGAAGCGAAGCCTGGAGACAAAGGCGGGAGATCCCAGAAGGGCGGAAGAGCGATCCCGAAGAACGAGAAAGCGTCCAGGCGCTGGACCACACCGGCGAGCTAAACGGCGATGTTACCCTCGGCGGTTCACCCTCACGGCGGCGCGATATCCGGGGTGCTTGCGCGACGTGACGCTGAATTTTAACGAGATCGCGTCGGATGAGACGGATGACCAAAAAGGAGATAACACAGTGACAAGTTCAGCCAGGACCATCGAGCGGTGGTGCATGGCATCGACGGAAGGAAATAGAATACTTGATTGACGGAGACCATCTTCCGACTCCTGCCCCCGAGGAAGGGTGGGGTCGGGCGTGACCCGCGTCTCGGCCCGATGACCTGACTCGGAGCGCAGAAGCTTGACCCTTGGGGGGAAATCCATGATCTCGGAGGTTTTGGGAAGGTGCAGTCAAGGCTACATCCGGGGAAGGCTAAACATTGTGGCTCCCCGAGAAAATTCGTTTCAGGAAAGGTAATGCATTGGGTGAAGTAAATTTTTTAGATCTTGGATGATGAAACGGACTACGCGTTAAATCATCACCGTGAAACTATCTAGCTAATCAGTTGAGATTTGGTAATTTTGAGGCGGTCGAGTGCACACGTTTTAAGGCACCCAGTGATAGATTATTAAAACGATTTGAGGGCATGATGCCAGCCAGTCACCTCAGCGTATCTTTCGCTTGTGGTACCATATGCAAGATTAGAGGATGATGAAAGCAGACCGACCAAAGAGATTTGTGCCAGTCTCAAAATAGTGGAAAAGAAGGGACATAAGTAAATTTTGGAATTTATGAAATGGTAATCAATAGGAAATAAGTGGTCTTAGTCTTTAAAAGAATTAATCAATGCGGGATGACGATCAGGAAGCTGGGTTTTTATTTTTAGAGAGAGTGACTTCTCTACAGGATCGGTCGTCGGACCAGTCGGTTTTCCGACGAGCAAGAAGGAAAGTGGTAACTCATTGGCCGAGGCGATTGGCGTGAACGCCGGTTTTCTTGGAGTTTAAATGACTTTCCGTGGTGGGTTTTATCCTACTTGAGTTACACTTTGTTTAAGTGTTTTTGACGGTGTTGTGAGTTATTTGGGCCTTGAACCATGGTTTGATCCGTACGAAACTTGGAACGAAGTGTATTTTTGGGAACACATTTTGGACGATCGATGACGATTAATGGATGTTTGAGCGCGGGTGCAATTATACAATAGATTATTGTTTGGTGTGTATAAGTTAGAATCGTATTGGATTTGATTATAAAGAAGAACCAATGTTGGATAGTGAACTGCAGACGTCCAGCTTGCTGTTCGGTATGAAATGATCAGGTTGTATGAAATGGACCGTAGCGTCCATGTGTTTTGGCATTGGTATTTGTCGTGGCAGTTTGTGGCCAAGAATTAATGAGTTGTGTATAAACTTGATGTGTTAACATGATGTCCGCAATTGTAGCGAATATAATAATTGTGTATAGGCTCATTAAAATACAGGAGTGTATTTAACTTCAGTGAAATTGGTAGATGTTGATTAGATCAAAAAAAATTGAATCACATTGGTGTGATTTGTAAATTTGAAATATATACTGTTGATATATTGGTATAAAAATGGTTGAAATAAGCGTAATGCATTTTCATATGCGGTTAACGAAATTAGGTGTGAGTGCATGACATGAGATTTACCAAAAAAGCAGACATGGTTGCAGAAAGGCTGAGGATGGATTTTGAAATTGGGTTGGGAGATGGTCGACAAGTCTGTTTGGATGAGGACATGGATTTATTTGAAAGTTCCTGTTTTGCTTTTCATATAGGCTAGAGCACAAATTAACATAATTACAAGAGCCTTACACTTCTGTATGTCATGTTAGTTGGATAATTTAACTGATAAAATAATTTTCTCTTAATGTTCATGATTAAAAACAAGGTTCTGATCTACTTGTGCTTTGCAGTGCCACAATACCATCTGGCTTGTTAAAATCTGAATGTAAGTCTAGGTATCATTCACGATTTGATCTTGGTGTTGAGATCATTACCTTCTTGGAAATTCCATACTACAGGACTGAAACTACATAATGAAGGTTTTATCTAAACAATTAAAAATCTATAATATTGAATAATGTCTCGAGCCTGACTTAAAACAAAAGTAACTGAATAAAAATAAATTACATATATATAAAAATGTAGATTAAATCATTCACTGTGAGAAACTTGAAAACTATCTCAGGTGAAATATGATGAAACAATCCAATTCAATGGAGTTAAGTACATTTGCTACATTCTATATGGATGCAGTTGTGTCGAATTTCACTTATTGGAGTGGGTTTCTGTATTCATGGTCCAGATCCTTGCTTCTCTCGAAGACAAGATCAAACCAGTACAATATTCCAAATTCTCTTGCAAAATCTGGGGATTTTTCTTTCTCAATATTACACCCATTTCCTGTGACAGAATTTTTGCTTTTCCTTCTGGGATTTTATGAAGTTTCCCATAATTGGTGGCTCGACCTCAGATCTATGGGTTATCCCTTTCCCTTGATTAGATCTAAGCTAACACGGGGGATTAGAACTTGCTAGATTAAAGGCGAACTCTACGATTATTTATATTGTTAATCACACCTCAACTTCAATTATGAAGCGAATGAAGTTTATCAAAATGAACTCTCAAAACTATTGAGTTAAATCGATGGTAGTGAACATACCCGGAAAAAGAATGCTCATCTCGAGAATCTCAGTCTGTGTCAGGCATCTTGGATATGAGTGATACACTCCCTCAACTGGTATTGGTGTGGGGAACTTATCCATTCAAAGCGACCTCATTAACAAAATCGATTCAAATTAATTCATAATTGTCTTGGAAGAGCGTAACTAAATGTGTCGAATCCATTGAATTTGCGCCTCTGATTCTTGCATTCTGCAATTAAGAAATGGAGCAGATCCTTGACCCTTGTATGGTGCAATAAAGCGAGAAATGGTCTAGAAATTTGTCTAGATTTCATAAGGTTTGACCGATGTCACGTGAAAACCAAATATAACTAAAATCAAACTGCCGTCTACCCTTGGGGTTGGAGTTGAGCAAAAAAATGAAACTAAAAAAAAAAAAAAAAAATCTACTCTAAAATATACATTGAGTTCCTCTTCTTCTCCCTTTTAAGGTGGTGAGACGAAAAAGTTCCTTTACTCTTCAAAGCTATCTATTTATCTTTGTAAAAGATTTGGTAGAGATCCACTAAATGCTCCATTATTGGAACTCGAAGGAAAAGCCCGGCTCAGCGTCCCTATGCCGCGACCTCAAGTTGATGTCGACGTAGCAGTTCTCTTCTGATTGCTACCGTGATTAGTCGCGACTTCTTTCTTTAAGTTGCGACGGTTTGTCGCAGCTGCTTTGATCGATGGTAGCGACGCCGTTTGTGGTCGCGACCTCGTTTCGATGTTCGCCGGTGTTGATAGCCGTGACTTAGGTTACATGTCGCGACATCATTGTCACTCTATTCTTCCGACCACGGTTCCGGTATCAGTTTTAGGTTCGCGACCACTTTTCTATTGTGATGACTTCATGTTGTGACTTTGATTTCTTGGTAAATTGTGTTGGTGGTCTTCTTGCCTTCATATGTTTCAATTTTATAATCGACTTCATGGTGATGTACGCAACCTCTTTTGCTTCCCATTTCTTTTCTTCTGGTTTGACATAGTTCGTTTTATGAGAATTTCCTCCTTCCCACTGTTTTCCAGTCGCGACCCAGGTGATGTTGCGACCTTAATTTCTTACGCTTTCAGCTCTTCTTGACGCGACCTTCGTTGAGTGTTAAACGTCATTTCATATCGCCGAGTCTGCCAAAGTCATGAGTTCGGTTCTTGGCGAGTGCTTGACCCAGCTCTGAGTTGTGACCTCCTTTCAAACTCTATTTTGGTTGCACTTTGAATCTTCCTGTTTCTTCGCATCATAGTGGTGTCGCGACATGAAATGAAACCTGCATTTAAAAATTAGATTTGCAACCTCTTTCTTTTGCAAAGACTCTCTTGTGGCTTCATAGGCGTGGCGGATCCTTGTCGCGACTCGGAGTGGTGTCGCGACATCATTCCTCCTTTTGATGCGCGACATCAAAGTGATGTCGCGACATGAATTTCTTCCTTTGATTATTTCCTTTAGTCTCGACCACGTTTTCTTTGTCGCAACCTCCTTCTTCAAGTCACGACTTCACTTATTCAAGTTTTATATTTCTTCTTCAAAGCCAAATTTGTTGATGTCGTGACTTGGAATGCTGGTGTATTGACTTCTGTTGCGACTTAGGATTCCCGATTAATGATCTGATTCTGCTTTGGTATTTCTTCGATTTTGCTACAAGATTTGAGTTTTAACATGTTTTTAAAATGAAATTTTGATTATTGCTCCCACTTTTACGCAAACAAATAACATTTATATATAATATACTTAGAAAAATGGATTAAAAACTTAATGAGGTTTTAGACTCATCAAACTCCCCCAAACTTAAAATTTTGCTTGTCTGACAAAGAGAAAGAAAAATTGTTTGTCTCGAACAAACAAACTTATTTTAAGGACATTTTACAGTTCATACCCTGAGTCTTTCTCATTTCCACCCCGATATGGAATTAAGAGATACCATCATCATTTTAAATTTCTAGTTTGGATTCGAGAATAAGACATGGTATACTTCTATCACAAATTTCTTGATGAACTAATGTATTTAAACGGTTTATTCAACAAGTCTTGTTACTGTGTGTGTGTGTAGGTCTTTAATCCCTTTTCTCATCTTCATTTTGGTTTAGTTAATCTTCTAGGAGTTTTCTTGGGTGATTGTGAAAGTCCAGGCTTGTTTTCATATTGATCTCAGCTAATGTGAAATTAAATTCAACATGGCTTGATGAGGTCTTCGGGCTTGTAATGTTGGAGAAAAACTAGGTAATTGGGTAGATAATGGAAAAATTTAAGTTGTAAATTACCAGTTTGTTTTCCTGTGCTTGTTGCCTTGACTTTTCGTCATTTTTCTTCTTTGCTCTTGTGATTCTCTTGATCTTGGCACGATTCATCTTGATCTTAGCTAATTCATCTTCATGTTGGGTCTTTTTTAGAATTTCAATTTCCATATGCTCTTTATTCCGACCGAGTTCCTTTGTTTGCTTGAACTCTTTTGCTTTTGTTTTTCTAGGATTGGGAATGGGCAATGTTTTGTCTTCTTGAACTTTCTATTACTCTTGAGAACTTTGGGCTAGCAATACGCACCAATTAGTGATAGGGTACTAGATTAGAAACACCCTACGAGCTTGTTCAAGGAAATAGGCCACAAGACAAAACATTCATATTTCACTAGCCACCTTTCTTTACTTCTTCACCTCCTTCATTGTAACAGTTTGAAATATTCTTCCCCGAACTTGTTTCTTCCTTTATAGTAAACTTTTACATTGGCCCCGGATAATTTGGGCTCTTTGGTTTTATTGCAGGAAATTTAGGTTTTCTTCATTTGTGAAGAAATAAAACTATTTGGCTCCAATTCAAGGAACTAGAGAGAATATGCTTAAGCATATATTGAGGGTAGCAGGCTTAGAAAAGCTCAATACGCGAGGATGGCCTCTATCATTTCTTGTTGTTGTTTTCACCTAAGATTTATACTCGATAATAATCGAACAAGTTCTAGGACTATGGACTCTCAATCCTAAATTTCTTTGAAGATGTTCCTAATTCTGTCCAAAGTTTCTTAAGTTTTGTTGACAAAGTGTATTATTTCTTCCAAGACTTGTGTTGTTATCTATACATTATTTCATCCAGTATTTTGTTCCATGTGTGCTTGATTTTCCAATTTTGCCAACTAAGCCCGAATTTAAACAATGGGCAATACTCACATAATTTCTAGTTTAATCATTCCATACACACGATTCTTCACGAAATTGTTGTTCTTAGGAAGAAAACGAATTATTTGTTGATTCTTGCACATAAAGTTATTTATTTATTTATCATGCTAAACGAGAAAATGACCACAAAACAAAATTCATATATCATGTTCATCAATTCAGAGACATCTAAGTATCCACAATCAATTCTCATTCAACAAGTGAAAACAATCAACAAGCAAACAAAAGTAACCATAAAATGAAAATTCAATAAAATAAAGGGGCGGTTAGGATGAACCAAATGGATTCCCATTGAAATGTATATATTGATAGCATCTTTATAAACAAAAAAATAAACTTTGATTTCACTTTCTTCTTTTTATGCCTTTTTAGGTATTATATTGGGAGGATCTACATCAAAGCGCTAGGCGGGATTAAACTTGAGGAATTTATTTGACTTTTGTCTTTCTAAGGCGGAAATTCCTTAGCCTTTTGCGGATATTTCATTGCTTGGTTGCCTTTGCATGAATGACGTATCTTCTCCCACATGATTAAGCGTTCTTCCACCTCGGAGATACATTCATGACTTGGATAAGTTTTTGATTGATCAAGTCCATACTTTCCAACCATGTTTTTCCTTCTATACTCATCATTATCTTCGGTTATTGATCTCTTTCTTTCATTGTAGCACTAAACTCAGCCCAGGCAGTTCCATATATATGCTTGAACCCATGATCCTTAACTATTATTTTCCATTTCTATCTCCTTCTCCCCTTCATGATGTTGACAATTGACATCCTTTTTTAGATTGATTATTGTAAAAGCTTGCATGCTTGTCTTTATTCTTCCTCAATTCCCTTCACCTGCAAAACAAGTCTAAGTAATAGTGGCGGGGTGAGGATCGATCTTTATTACTATGGTGCGTTTTCCCTCTGATTGATTTAACTGATCATAATGCCCATGTTCATTTTGTATCCTTTTTAAGGCGCCTATGAGGATGGCTTCACATTCTCCCATTTGTGAGGTGTCTAGTAAGTCTTGTGCAGACATATAAAATAAAACCCGAGCCTTTGCCTCTTGTGAGGCTCCCTTTTATGGCATGGTGGGGTTCTTCTTCGTCACTTCCACACCTTTTCCTCCAATCAGCGATTCACCTATTTTTCATAATTTGGGTTTCCAACAAACTTCTTATATTTCGACCCATGCTTGAAATCTCTCGAATTTAAACACTTCATTTATTCTTATCATCGACGACACGAACTCCTCTGCATAAACGAATTATTCTTCATTCCCACCATATTAGCATATAATTCCCTTGCAAAATGAAAATCTGGTGCTTTGTAGCGAAACTCTGACCCTCTTTTTTTCTATTACTTGAGTAGGAAATTAATTTGCTAAAACCTCTTTTCATGAGATAAAATCTTTGTGTTATCACCTTGTTCTGAATTCTTTAACATTAAAATGAAGTCATAACTATACATTACTTCTCTCTCTCTCGGGTAACTCATCCTCCTCGGGTTGTTCACTTTTTCAACATTTACTTCCTCTCAGGTTGATTTTCCGGCCCGAACTTCTTCCTCTTGCTTGACATTTCGCGCATGATTTTGTCGTCGGTTGTTGAGATGTATTTCATCTTGGTTTCTTGCCATAGTTAGGTTAGAATTATTCTTTGGAGCTTTACGGTTCTAAGTTTCAAGATTAGTAATGGATGTGGAAGTGAAGTTGGGATGAATTGCGAGTTTAATGGAATTGAATTTGGAATAGGCATTGAATTAGTGTCATGACATAGGGTGTGACAGTAAGTATTGAACGCCAAATTAATGATTTTCAATGAATTTAATTTTAACTATTGGGGCCTTGAATGAGGTTTCAAAATCACTTTTATTGACTTTTGGACTATTGCAGTGTGACTTCAAAATTTTGGTTGTGACTGAAATGTCAATGATCCTGACGGGAATTTGATGTTCACCAACGTAAAATGTTCTTTCCCTTCTCTAATTGATCGTGACAGTTCATTATTATTTTGACTTTCTTTTCCACTTTTTGTTCTTCACATCCGGCATTCTTAGTTGCAATTTTTTTGGTTAATGTTACAGCCAAAACGCAAGCTTTCAATTCAGAATTTCAATTTTATTAAATTCCAATCAAAACAACTGACTCAATTTCATCTTCATGTGCAAAAAATTCAACAACAACCACTATGCATCACATTCAAATTTAAGCATAAATCGAGATAAAATTACAAAACTTTCAATCATGCTATATCTCAAGACAAATTTTAAAATCAACTAGAAAATATCTTGCCACTTTTGGTCTCTTATCTTGGATTGAAGTTTGATTAACGGATGCTCTCCACTGCAATCTTCATTTGTCACAGTAAAAGCCCAAAAAAAATATTTTTACACCTCTTGATCAATAATGAATAAAATCAAAATAGTATTAAATTTAAACACATAAATTTTAAACTATATGAAAAATTAAAAAAGCAATGGTGATTGCCTTCTGGTGCCAATTTTAGTCTTCATTTGGACTTTGTGCCATTGTTTTGTTTCCTCTTCCTTGTTCAAAACTAAGGGTTACTCTTTCAATTGCTTTCTCGGTAGTGCTTTAATCTGCGACCATTAACTTTGAACTCCTCATGATTCTTGGTTTTAGGTGTCAACGCCCCATTGTGTACTTGATACTACTTTATAAATGGATCCACTCCATTTGGATTTAAACTTTCTGAAGGAGTCTTAGTCACGAAGTTGAATAACAAGACGATCTCTCACACTTGTGAATTCCCTCCTCAAAAATTCGTTGATCATGCCATTTTTGTTTTTTATCGCCTTAGGTCACAGCCTTATCATAGGCTTCATTTCTGACTCTTAATTCATTTCGCGGGTAGCCTATCTTCCTTAGCATTGAAATCAAATTAAGCTTCTTGATGGCCCACATAACTTTATATTCAGCTGAGGTGGTGACAAGGTTTTCGAAACGAGCACGTATGGGGACATTCAATGGGTTTAGGCGATCATGTATGCGGGAGTGTCGTCAAACAGCGGCCAATCTCTTCTTTGGAACTGGTCTTTCGAATTCTCTTTATCTCTATTGGAAATTTATTGCTCATTTGTTTGAGGATGATAAACGAGCTCATATGTTTTGATACCATATCACGCTCATGAGTTTGTCAAACACCTTATTTGAAAAATGAAACCTCATGCTATTATAGTTACACAGATTGTCACAATCTGCTGAGAATATTTCTTTGTAAAAAATCCTGATTGTGGCGTCATTCTTTGAGCCAAGGCTGCTTTGCCTCGACCATTTTGATACATAATCCACATTGAGAATATGTATATAACAAATGGCTGAAGGAACATAAAATCCACATTATACATCAAACAATTGCACCACTAGGATACCTTGCAGGGGCATCTCATGCCTTTGCTGATATTTCCCATTCTTTGGCATTGATCACATAACTTCACCCATTCAGCAGTCCTTAAAAATAGTAGGCCAGTAAAATCCTGACTGGAGAATTTTGTGTGTTTGTTTATCTCTACTGAATGTCCTCCATATGGTAATGCATGACATTCTTGTAAAATATTGCTTTGCTCACCTTCTGGTACACATCTCCTTATAATCAGATCAGCTCCTCTTTTAAATAATAATAGGTCATCCCAGATGTAGTACCTGATGTCAATCCTTAGCTTCTTTCTCTGTTGGTAGCTGAATTAGGGTGGCATGTTACGAAGCTAGAAATTCACAATATCGATACCGAGAGGGTGATTGGAGTGATAAGCTGGAATAAACATCCCGGAAAATTTTCACGCTGTTTCTCTTCTTCCTCTTTATGGTGGGTTTCTCTTGTACCGTGATAATAGTACCCACCTGATCAGTCTAATTTGCTTCTTTTTCTTGCATTAGATACTTAATTGCATGATCGATTAATAATATAACATGGGACCCCAAAATATATGGTCTAAATTTTGGCACAAATACTATTGCCAACATCTCTTTTTTAGTAGTAGAGTAATTAATTTTCTTGAGCATTAAGGTTTTGCATAGTAGATGGCCTTGAACACTTTTCATCTTTACGTCCCAATACGACTCCCATTGCAAAATCATCACCACATGATTTCAAATTTGTGTTTGTCTGGTTTTATATGGTGGAAAACCTGACTAGTATGGTTGATTTCTTGAATGATGCATTATGGCGATTATCAAAAATAGAACTTAGTATCTTTTTCCAAACATTCATAGTGAATTACAGCAATTTTTGAGAAAATCTCGATAAATCTTCTATAAAAGCGAGCATGTCCTAAAACTTCTAATTCCCTTATTTGTAGTGGGTGGCTTTGAATTTCTTATAATTGAAACACTTTTCCTGGTACCTCGAGCCTGCTTGCGGAAATCATGTGCCCAAACAATTCCATGCAGTAACCATAAAATGGCATTTTTCCCAATTGAGCTGGGTTCTTGTCTTTTGCACCTTTGAAGTCTTGTCCCCGGGTTATACGAATAACATTTAGCTGGATCCATACCTTTATCATCCATGAAGATCTCCATAACTATTACACTGAATTAGAAAATATAGACATCATGCATGGAATTGCCGGGCATTACACGAGCCAGTGGCATTCTCCAAGCAAAGTACAGTGGGCATGTAAAGTGGTTTTCTCGATCTTGGTGCAATAGCAATTTGGTTATATCAGAGTATCCATCGAAAGCAAAAATGAGGTGTCACCTTGACCTATCGACTATCGATCGATGAAAGCGGGGAAAATGATCCTTCACGGTTGATATTGGTACGGCATTCGATACACACCCTATCTGTCACATTTCTGTAGGAATCAGTTCATTCTTTTCATTTACGATCCACGATTGAATCCACCTTTCTTGGGGACTTATACCTTTGAGGCACGAGAACTACTCGATATAGCATATATAAAACGCATTTAACCATTTGAACTTCAGTACCCCGACAGCTTCTTTCATCCTTTGGGTTCGACCTCCTTTGATGCCAATAAGTTTTGCATTATCATCCAACAATATTTTGTGCCATGCAATGGAAATTTGTCTATGAATCCTCAGTCATGTGCCGATTGCTTCCTTGTATTTTATCGAATTACCGACAACACGTTAGCCCGACTGATCCGATCACGGTAGTGATAACTGGTTTCTCTTTTTGGTTCAAAACTCATATTTAAATGGTAGGCAATTAGCAATGTTAACCCTTCTGCGCTAGTTTCTGCTCATGAGTTTATTGTTATTTAAAGTTTGCATATCATCTTATTTGTTTCATTTATCTTTGAGGTATTTCTTGTTAAACAAATTTGAAGCGTACTTCTGATAGAGACTCTCAAGATCTTGAGAAATTTATCTGATTTCATTGATCGGTGAAGGATACAATCGAGTCGAGTTCAACATTGAGAAGGCTGTGTATTTCCTCGACCATCTGGCTTGTTGCATCTACATCGGGGATGTTCGGACTCCTATTAATATTAAAATACCTTTGCTTCATTTCCAACCTTGGTGCTCCAGTTCACCCTTTGTGTACATCTATGAGAGCGACTCGGTTGTAAAAAGTGTTGGCCAGCGAGGAACTGGGTATCTTCCTCCATCTGTATGATAACAAAATCGGGAGATGTTTCAACCTGAAATAAATCCTATCACCAGGTATGTGTATCAGTCATCTGAGTGTGTTGGGTTCTAATTAGTCACGTTGATAGTATGAATTTATCTTTGGCATAAAATCATAAATTTCTTGAATTCATATTCTGGGAATGAACGCAGTCTACTCGACTGTTTGGATAATATAACGTAAAATTGTGATCAAATTACTATTCTCCTCGGTATCTTGTTTTCTTACGCATTATCTCGGCCCGAAATTTTGCATAAAGAGGCATTTGGCGATTACACCAAATGGGATGACCCATTTCTAGCAGAAAATGTCGAATTTAAGCTGTTCTTCTGCTGTTGACTTAAGTCTCTGTGGAAATGGCACTGAAGGTGTATAAGCTGGTACTCTTTCCTTCTTTTTCTGGTCATTACTTCCTTTCGGCTGTTCAATTTGGGTGCTCTTCTCTCCTTCCTTCTCAGTCTTTTCTTTTTCTGCCTCAGTCTCTTCTTTCCTTTCTGTCCTTTCGTTGCTACTCAAATCCTTCCCACTTCTTAATTGAATTGCCATGCAATCTTTTGGGTTCTTACCAGTGTCCACTTTAGGAATGTACCCTTGCTCTGTTGGCATATTCGGGGCCGGTTGCCTACTTGTGTCTCCAAATTTTCCAACGAGGCACTGGCATTCTTAAAACATTTAGTATCGAGACTTGAAAGCTTCAAGTTAGGCGATTTACGTTCATGGGTGTAATAGCCTCTTTGTTGTCCCCCATGGCGCAGCATTTGTTCGGAAATGGTTGAGTCCTCCTCGATACGATATTCATTTACCCTTTCACCTCCTTGATCTTTCTTTGCTAGAACCTTGATGGTACCAGCGTGTCCTTGTTGAGGATTACTGTCCGTGCCTTGGGCGCCTTAATGCCCCTCCGCATGAGAAATTCTCATGGTTCCTCAGTGCTGGATTGTAGTGTGTGGGCAGGTTGGGATTTGGCTTGAATGGTAATTTCTTAGCTGCTCAGCGTGCCAACCTCCCCTCGGCACCATAGAATCTTCTTCTGTTGGCACATCGGCACTTCTTCTCATAAGTTATACTCCCTTTGCTCCTGTTCATGAAGCGATTGTGCATCTTTCTCTTGCCGTCTGTGTACGTTGCGGCATCAGCTTTTGCCTCCATGTTGTGTCTTATCATTCATGACCCCTTTTCCTCTCTTGTTCCTTGAAAGCTGGATGGGCTTTCATGTTGCGTTTTACTGAGGTCTTATCCAGGATCTCTCGCCTGCGGTGCTTTTCTTTTGGATATCACAGCATGAAGCATCGATAATGCCCTTAGATGTGTTTGAAACATGACCCACCTATGTCCATCCCCAGGTCTTCAAATCTATTCCATGCATGGGCGCCTCTTTACAGCAACCTCTTGAATCTTTCCCAATGTGAGCTGCATCTTCACATTGGAATACTATCTCTGCTATTATCTAAAGTGAGAGATGGAAGAATGTCTGCCCAGTGAGCTTCTGACTCTTCCCCAGTATCGAGCCGAGACCATATGGCTAAGTGGTTCATACCATGTGACTCTTCATATCTCAGAAAATGGAAGAGATCTGACTTTTATCACCTCTGGTCTCACACCATTTTGATTCTTGTATTCGCCATCTAGAAGTGTTTACGTGCTTTCGTTTGGGTCTTGATTGGGGATGACAGCCGATCGGTAATGTTGTTGAACCATTGTAATCAGGATGGCTTTAGTTTGAAATTGTGCATCCACAGTGAGTTGCCCGATTGCAGTACTCTTGCAGTGGCCAGACTCGAAATCCCTCCATTGTATCGATGGAGCCTTAAGTTCTTTAATCCTCTGTTCCATTGGTCATGTCTCATCACGCCATAGGCACATTTTCTGCTCTTTTGTCTTTCTTAAGCTCCACGGTGATTCTCCAGTTATTGTTTCGCTGGAATCGAATTAGGAATCATTTCACATGCATTAAATGTTTTCTGAAATCAAATGCACTCAATTATTAAGTTAATCAAACTAATAAATATTTTTCAGCATGACACATTTTAAGATTAGTGGTGATGTAGCCTGGTTTGGCAACTATTTTGGTTCTTTAGGTTTATAAAATGTCAAATTAGCATTTCCTTTTTTTGTCGAGAATGTTGATCCTAATTAATTCTTTCGATCCTCGACAGCGGCGTGACAAAAACTTGTTTGCCTTTTTCTATATAGACTAAAACCCTCGTTTAACATAATTACAAGATTTTACACTTCTCTTGTATCCACTTTTCATTTGACAATTTTGCTTGATAAAATAATTTTCTTAATGTTCATGATTTAAAAACAAGGGTTCGGGCCATGACAATCGCGCACGCCATACGCAAGTGGTAAAATTTATCAAGTCCGTATCATTCCACAGAGATTGATAGCGAATTACGCATCAACTACCCCAACTACTAAAATCTACATACTACATGGGACTCAAACTCATAATGAAGGTTTTATCTAAACAACAAAAATTAAAAATCCTATAATATTGAATAATGTCAAACTAAGCTTAAAACAAAAGTAACTGAATAAAAATAAATTGCATATATAAAAATGTGGATTAAATCAGCTTCCTGTGAGAAACGAAAACTATCAGAGAAATACAATGAAACAGTCAATTCCAAATGCTTAAGTACATCGCTTCCTCTATATATTTATCCTGCTTATCGCCCAACACTTACTTATTGAATTGGATTTCTCCATATTCACCGATTAGATATCCTTTGCTTCTCTCAAGACAAGATCAAACCATTTTTACCGCATTCCAAATTCTCTTGCAAGATCCGGGGTAGTTTTCTTTCTCAATACTTCACACTCATTTCCTCGCTGACGTAAAGAGTAACTTTTGCTTTTCCTTCTCGTGATTTTCGCAGTTTCAGCTCACCTAATTGTGGCTCAACTCCGCATCTATGGGTTTATCCCTTCTCGATTAGACGGTTAACACGGGATTGAAATCCTACCTTTAGATTAAGGCGAACTTTCCGATTATTTATATTGTTAAATACACCCTCCAACTTCAATTATGAGCGAATGTATCGACAAAATGAACTCAAAGCTCAAGAAGCCATCAATGGTAGTCAACATACCCGTAAAAGAATGCTCAAATCCTCAGAATCTCCTGCCTCTGTCACGTGTAGGGCATCTCGATATCGTAATAAGATACACTCCCTCAACTGGTATTAGGTACTGTCATTAGAACTGATCCATTCAAAAACAACACCAATTAAGTAAAAATCGAACCCAAATTAATTCTCCATGATTGTGCCGGAAAGATCAGAACAAATGTAAATCAGTCCAGCTAGAGTCATCTGACATCATTGCGAATTAAGAAATGGAGCACCGATCACGCACAACCACTGTAATTGCAATAAAACTGAGAAGAAATGAATTCTAGAAATTTGTCTAGATTTCATAAATTTTCAGGCAGTAATACTTAAGAAAAATAATAGAACTAAAAATCCAGCTCTACTCGTCTCTGCATAGTTCACAGATTCAAACCAAAAATGAAACTAAAAAAAAAAAAATCTACTCTAAAATATACAATCGAAATTCCTCTTCCTTCTCTAGCAAGGAATATTTAAAAACTCCGCTTTACTCTTCTGTAAAGCCATCTATTTACATCGTAAAAAGAATTTGGGTCGAATCCTCGTGAAGTGTTCACAGAAACTCCAAAGAAAAAGCCCAACTATCGTTTCCATGTCGCGACCTCAAGTTGCAGCTGATGTCCTAATTTCGTTGATGTCGCCGACATGGATTTCCTTATGGATTGCTCGCGGATCGCGCGACTTTCTCGGTTACAACTAGTTTGTCCCCGCAATCGCTTAATCGCTGGTCGCAACATCGCGCTTGTGGTCGCGACTTCATTTGCTCAATGTTCCTTCGTTGATGTCGCAATTTCGCCATACCTTCTTATATCCATTGTCTTTCTATTCTTCCAAATTTCTAAGTCATGACATTAGTTTTAGTTGCACCACTTTTCTCTGTTTGTATGATGACTTCCATGTTGTGACTTTCTTTGGATTTCTTGGTCGAATTGTGTTGGTGGTCTTCTTGCCTTCATATGTTTCACTTTATGTCGCGACTTCATGGTGATGTCGCCGACTTTTCGTTTCCCATTTCTTCTTCTCCGACACAAGTTCCCGCCTACATTTGCAACAAATTTCCTCCTTCCCTATTTTCCAGGTCGCGACCCCAAGGTGATGTTGCAACCTTAATTTCTTCTGCTCAGCTCATCTTCACGTCGCGACCTTTATTGAGTGGTCGCGACATCATTTCTTATCCTTGGACTGCAGTATCGCAGTTCCGCTTCTGGCAAGTGCTTCTATTTGGCTACAAGTTGCGACCTCCTTTCAAACTCTATTTTTGGTTGCACTTTGAATCTTCCTGTTTTTATGTCGCGACATCATAGTGGTGTCGCGACATGAAATGGAGCCTTGCATTTAAAACTAGTTGCAACCTCTTTCTTTTGCAAAGACTTCAGGGCTTCATAGATGGATCCTTGTCGCGAATTCCTCGTATGCGGTGTCGCGACATCATTCATATCTTGGCGCCGCGACATCAAAGTGTATGTCGGCTACGAATTTCTTCCTTTCATTATTTCTCGCTTAGTCTCGATCACGCTTTTCTTTGTCGCGAATCCTCCTTCTTCGCGTCTTTAATTTCACTTTTAGTCAAGTTTAGTTATTTCTTCTTCAAAGTCGAATTTGTTGATGTCGTGACTTGGAATGGTCGGGTAATCGAGCTTCCTAGTTTACTTAAATTTTCAATTGTGGATTCACCGCGGGTCAAGTTTTTCCGATTTGCCAGATTGGTAGTTTTGCCTATTTTCCAAATGAACAAATTTGAGTTAATTATCCACTTTTCTCGCAAACAAACATCATTTATCTTCATAATATACTGGGAAAATGATATTAAAAGCAAACTTAATGAGTTTTTAAACTCACTACCCCCAAATCAATCTCGCCTCATGAATAGTCCAATATTTTTACCGAAATTCCTAGAAGTGTGTTTTCGCAGAACAACAAGTTTGCTCAAAACTGATTATTTTTCTCTGCTACATAGCTTAGGGCAAGTGTGAGGAGCTTTCAGGAGACTCGAGACATGGAATGAGCATGTAGACATTCAAGTAGGATCACGTATTTAGTTTGAGTGTGTTTACATCGATCATTGCATACAAAATTAGTAGGTGGGAAAGAACTCAATAGGGTAATTCCACTATCAAGCGATAGCTCACCTCAATGATGGAATATCATTTCAGCACAGGAGCGTTTCGTGAGAAGATGGTCTCATCTAGAAGCTAATTTTGAAGAAAGTCAAGCCGTGGCTTTGAAGCTTTTGGGATAATATGTATTAAATCTTAAATTTTAATATGTATTTCAGATAAGAGTAATGTAATTGCATTAAGAGCACTGTGTTCTAATATGGGCTCTAGAGATAAAGAGGTAATGTAAATTCCGATGAGTATTGGTATATGGGTCATGGGCCATTTTTATTTAGGTATGTGTCCTCGGTACGACACGATAGATTTTCCGTGTGTCGACGGTGGGGCCAACTGACCCTACTGGGCGCCAGATGCGAGTAGTCTGCAAAAGTCAAGAGGCATGGAGGTGTGCTGTTATCCAAACTCCCTCGACCGACACCGCCATAACCTTCTCGATCTCGTACATGGATGGATGTCAACACCCCACGACGACTCTTTTGGTGGATAAGTGGGCAAATTGCGGGCTAACAAAACAATCCACCGGTCCTCACGACAATGGGAGCTCACCCGAGGTCATTCTTTGCATCAGCTTTTGACAAAATGGGCATCTAAGGAGAAGTCGGAACTAGTCACCACCCACCGCGCGATTCCTCGGGAAAAAGTGCTACCTTGGGAATCAATATAGTATATGGCTCACTGGAGACCCCCGTGCCAGCAACAATAGTCACAAGAAGATTTATCATAGTAGATGCCCCTCAAATTATAACATGCTATCATGTGCCCTCTCAACGCCATAAAGCCATCTTCCGCTATCACATGGTGACTGCGTTTCCTACCACAAACTGAGTAGAATGGCTCTGGTAGTACCACAGGCTAGGAATGTTACTCTACAAGAATGAAGCAAAAAGCTTACGACAAAACATATACGTGATCTAACTCGATATGCGAGACGCTTGCAGGTAAACATCGACCCGATTCTCCCAAGAGCTGCTAGAGCTCATACAATTGAACGACACCCGAACACCTCGTTTACGTTGGTCTCCAAGCCGCTTAAGACCCGGCCTCCCTTATCCGCTCAGCATAATAAGGATGTTTTCATTGGGAAGCAGGGGACATGGAGGGATCGACCGCGAAGAATCACCACGCATCAAACGCCACCCATCCTTCAAACCGTTAAGCAAAAATAAGCAGTTCACTTTAAAGCAGCTATGAAAAAAGCGATTAATGAGGAGGTCGACCAATTCCTCCGTGCGTGTGCGACGTAGAAGTGGAATACCCCGAATGATAATAATGTCGCACTCGCCAAAAAAGTGAATGGAAAAATGGTGACTCAGACGATTTCACCGATGTCAACCGAGCATGTCCCAAAGATACTTTCCTCTACTCTGATCGACCATAGTAGACGTCACAAATTTCACCAAGCAACTCACTACTGACTCTTCTCCTAAGCATAACCAGATCAAGATGGATCCCGACTACCAAGAGAAGACCTTTTATCTGCCACGGGCAGGGACTCATTACACGAGTAATGCCCTCTGAACTAAAAACGCAGTGAGCTACAATGTGGTTGCGGAACAGGATATTCCATAAACAAATAGGGGGACATCATGGAGGCATATTATCGACATGTTGCAAAATCAACCGCGTCCAGCCTTCACATACCATCCGACCGCATTCCGCATCCCGAAATAGTACAACATGAAGTTGAATCCAACTAAATGCGCTTTCTGAGAGTCTCAAATTTAAAATTCGAAGCCTTATAGTCAACAACCGAGGAAGAGAGGCAAACCTAAACAAGAGAAGAGCGTGCCTGACATGCCTCAAATTATCAAACAGCAAAGAAGTCCAACGCGAATCAAGAATAGCCGCGCTTAAGTCGCTTTGTGTCCAAGGCCACACAATCACAGCTCTTCTTCTAGGTTCCAAAAGCCTAATGGGATGCACACCGCCAAGAAGCATTCACAACGCAAAACTTATCTTGAGCTCTCCCATCCCGGTAAAGCTCCTTTAAAGGAGAACTCCTTACTCAGACTGTGTCGTTTCGCATTTCAACCAGCCGCCCCAGTCGAGACAGCATAGAGGCAAGACCCTGGGCCTACTATTGCAAAATGAGCTCGAGAGAGGAGAACGAAGGTACCCAAAGATGGAGAAATTAATCCTGGCGTTAGTAACCACAGCACGAAAACTCCATCCTTACTTCTAAGCTCATACCATTGAAATCCCGTAATATTCTAATGAAGCAAAGCACAAAACCAAAGACCTCGAAGATTGATGAAGGTCATAGAGTCGAAAGCAAGTTCAACATCAGATACAAACCGAAAACAACAAAAGGGCGCATCTTCGCGCATCTTGTCTCGAATTCACCTCGCCAGGAGTTCTGGCTATCAATCCCATGTCCCGACCTCCCTATTTGGGAGGTCGTCCGCAGAACAATGCCAATGCTCAAGGGAGTGGTGTGATCATCTAATTTTGACATCTCGTAAGGAATAGATATCGAGCGGCAAAATCAGATATTTCCAGTCTCGGAGCTCCACAACGAGGTACGTCAGTATGTGAGGCCGCCACAGCGTTGCTTAACCTCACCCATTCCATGTTGGATCGCCGAGGCAGCCACCCCCACCGGTAGTAAACAAATCGAAGACTCCTATGAAGCCAGAAGTGAAAAAATGATCCTATATCTCAAGAAGGTATGGGAATTGCTTTTAAGAAATTCGTGACGAAGTTCGGGCCTCGGGATACATACCAAGAGCGTAGAATTTCAAAGCGAATGCGTTCTAACAAAACTCCGCAAATAAATTTCCCAAGAAGACCTCAATAGACTAACGCTTGTCGAGCACCTTTCAGAGCCCTCCGTAGATCTCAACAATGAAGAAATCTCCCCTGTCATGTCCGAGCCGAGCTGGATGGATCCCATTTGGGACTATTTAATAAAAGGGATTCATCGCTAAACGGTAATTCAAGGAGGCATCTAAGCTTTAGTCGAAAAGTCTGTTTGTGTTCACCATTCATCGGGAGCCTTATAAGCTTAGGTTTTTTCACACCCAGTCCTCAAGTGTACAGGAAGACGCCACCACTGGCCGAGGAAGTTACGAAGGCGTATGTGGAATTGACGGAGAGCCGGCATTGGCGGAAAAGTCCTAAGGCAAGGGTACTATTGTCCCACAATGTTCAGAGACGCAACAGAACTAGTTAGAAAATGCAAAGTTTGTCAGGAGCACGCCAAAATCTCTCACCTCCCACCCGAGCCACGATGTCGGGCTACAAGCCCCCACCTTTCGCAGCGTGGGGCTGGACATATTGGGACTGTGAATACCCTTTCTTCTTCCCGATCCGACCGATCATGGTCCGAACCAACCGGGATGCTCGATACCACTAAACCGGTGACTTTCCAACTGCATAGGATGTTAAGTGAGGGTCACTCTTATTTATCATACTTATAACCTTTACACTTCGCATACGTCTACTATATAATACAGAATTACTAACTCAGATATATTCTGTAGCAAATGACATAAAATATATATATACAAGCTCCATATATGGAAGTGTTCATCTATACGGCTACATTGGTTTACAAACTTCAGTGTTAAAATAGACCTAAAGGTCTTCCAAAGGCACCCATTGGTCGTGGTGGCCCTTTGACTCCGCCGATGTGGATGGCCTGGTCCTCCTGTCTCCTCTTCTCGCACTCCACACGGATTGAACACCGCAAGCGCTTCTACGCCAGTGGGAATTAATACACATGAATGACCTCATTAAGGGTCATCACACTTCTATACAAATGGCTAACACATATAGCATGCACAGATTCTTGTTACTTCTCATATATATATATATATATATACTTTTCATAACTCGCCATTTTTATATCTTCATATACTTTTCTTTCATGTGTCAATCCTTTGTACTTTACTTATTCTTGGAATCAGATATCAAGCCATCACATAGCAAAGGTTATGCTTCTCATATATCATGTCATGTATTCTCTACATTTCCTTTGCATATACCCGTCAATTTCTTTTTATGTTTCATGTCTGCATAAACCTTAGAAGTGGATACAGGAAACTATAATCCATGAGGGCCCAAAGGCGCTATATTCACTGTATGAAACAGTGGTCCATGAGGGCCCGGAGGCGCTGTAATATAATATACCCGAAGGTATCATCACTGTTCGAGACAGTGACTATCCATGAGGGCCCGGAGGCGCTGTGGTGACCCTTTCGGGGCCACCGTGATCCAAACGGGATCTATCTCATCGACCTAAACGGGGCCGAAATATCAGAACTTGTATGCTGCAGACTTATTTTTCCCTAATAGATTTTTCCATCTATCCTCTACTGTGCTCCTAAGTGCATAATCAATATGTATTTTATGTTAAGATATATCTCATATTCCCCGATCACTATTGTCATTCGCAATCATATGAGATATATATACAATCGCTATTCATATCTTTTTACATTTTTCATACTTCATTATATTAACAAATAATTATGTCAGCACTGTATACTTATGAGCTTTATTTATGAATCTGGTAATAGGCGTTCATAATACAAAATAATCATATGGTTACCTGTACTGCCTACTGTTTTCCATGTTTTCTGAACTAATATGAGTTCCAATCTTATCAAGTTGTCTATTGATGAATTCTTGACTCAATGGGCTTTCCATAGAGTCCAAGAACACCCAAATCGGAGTTCAAACGAAGGAGATATGACCTTCCGAAGTTGGAGGTCATGCGCAGTCAGTCTTGACGAGCTGACCTGGACTGACGAGCTGCACTAAAGTGACGAGCTCAGTCTAACACCTCGGTCTGACATCTAATATCTTCTTCAGGCATATGGATGGATTCTTGACTCAATGGGCTTTCCATAGAGTCCAAGAACACCCAAATCGAGTTCGTATCGGCAGAGATATGCATCTTCCGTTGGAGGTCATGCGCAGTCGGGCCTTGACGCCATCGATTCGACTGACGAGCTGCACTAAAGTGACGAGCTCAGTCTAACACCTCGGTCTGACATCTAATATCTTCCTCAGGCATATGGATGGATTCTTGACTCAATGGGCTTTCCATAGAGTCCAAGAACACCCAAATCGGAGTTCGACTAAGAGATATGACCCTCCGGCTGGAGGCCGCGCAGCCGGGCCTGGGATTTTCAGCCACTGACCACGAGCTGTAATCGGGGCAGACGAGCTCAGTCTACCTCGGTCTGACATTCCAATAATCTCCTCAGGAATATGGGATGATTCTTGACTCAATGTGCTTTCCATATCCCCAAGAACACCCAAATCGGAGTTCGACTTGGGGAGACATGACCCTTCCGAAATTGAGAAACATGCGCAGTCACCTTGACGAGTCGAGCTCTTCGGGATCCGACGACCTCCACAGATCCGACGACCCCTGCTGTGTCCCCCGACCGACACTAAGGTGACCTGACATGACCCCAAACAGATTCATTCCTCTTCAGACCTGACGACCTGGCGGTATGCGCCCACCCACCTCACAAGACGACCTCTTTAGGACCTGACGACCTTAAGCAGCACCTAATGACCTCTACAAAGATTACCCCCAGTGCTGACTCCGCACCCATTTGACTGCTCAGAGCAAAGACTACAACTTGGCTCCACTGGAGTCCGAATTAAGAAATTAAAAGCCTGACATCACCAATGATGTGGCTAGCAATTTCCAAGAAGGACTCATTTCCAAAATTCTTTTATTTCTGGTTCTAGTGTCCTGCCCAAGGTCCGGCTAGTTGACCCGAATTGGCAGAACTGACCCCTACCAGATTTAGCTGGGCTGACCTCAGTAAAAGGACTATAACTTAGTCTACAGAGGTCCAAATCGAGAAATTCAAAAGCCTAACATCAAGTTAATTGATGTGGCTACAATTTATCAGGAAGGTGACGCTCCCATTTTCCATATTCCTTTACTTCGACCCAAAAACTCGTTCTAAGGTCCACCTACTTCTATACATCAAAAATAGGGAATTTTCTGGTTCAACTTGCAACTGTGAATCTCTTCCTAAAGCACATACCCAGGATCCTTAGAGCTCTTTCCTCAACTTAATCCTAACAAGAAAAACAGGATTGGGAGCTTCAAACCCAAGACATGTATATTCATACAAATATCTGAGGCTGGCCCATACAACCCAAGACATGTATCCACCTACACTGAAATTCCATAATCAATCTCTTCTTCTTTCTTCTTTCTCTTTTTCTCTTCTCTCTTGTCCCAGATTTGTTTCCTTCAAGAATTCAAAATAAAGATATTTCTTTTCGTCTTTATCCTTATTTGATCTATCCCATTTTATTTCCTTACTTTGGTCCTCCAACTCTTATAATATTTCAAGAAATCAATTTATAATATTTTTACAATAGTCTCAAATTTTCTTATTATTCAGACTTAACTTATGTACACTCCACTTCTAAGAGCTTATCTTATTTATTCAATATATCTTTAGTGATTATGTACTCCAAACATGTTATAAAAACCTGTTAGTATAATTTGGGTGTTATAGGACTTTCGCCATTTAAAAAAGGGCCAATGCAAATTTATCGTCAGAGTAGTGATTATTTCACCAAATGCAGCAGGCGTTTCCCTGGCTACTATCACATAACAAAAGGTACGCAACTTCAAGCCATGCCATAATATGTAGGCTTGTATCCCGAGACTCGTGTCGATAATGGGAACACCACAATCCAAGTTCAGGGATTTGCTGCCTGCGTGGAACTACTATTTATCCCCAGCAAATTTCATCCACAATCCAATGGACAAGCGTAGCTTTCTACCATCAAACCCTTAAAGCAAATATCAAGACCAAGTTGGAAGGTCTAAATGGCAAATGGGTAGAATACCCTCGAGGTGGTGCATGGGGCATACGAACTCACTCAAGTCATTAACTCAGAAAACCCCATTTGCTCTAGCCTTGCATCGAGCTGCAGCCCCCGGTTTAGATCGTGGATTAAAATCTCCAACGATGAATTAGCAAGTGAACATAACTAAGAGGTTACCAAACTTAGACTCTTAGATGAAAAGCGTGATCGTGTCTCCAAACGATCGAAGACATCACTAAAGAAGACGGTAAAGGTATCACACCAAAAGGTCAAACCCGGTGAGAGTTATAAGCTCATAATTTAGTTTTAAAAGCTCACAACAGGAAAGATCCTAAGGACATGGAAAGTTAGGACCCAACCTGAGGCCCTGTGAGGATCATGGCGCGTGGTCCAACCTGGCAAACGGCGAACTCAGACTTAAGAAGGAAAATTTTCACTCACTCTTGGAACTCAACACCTCAAACGATTCTATCATAGACGCTTGATTGTGATCTTTAATAAAAGTATTATCGCCTTTCTCGATACAATTCCGTGTGTTCGTTGATTACTATGTTTAATATCCTTATGAATAAAAAAACAAGGCATATCGGTAAAAGAAAAGCAGGCAGCTCAGCCAGAAAACACCTGAGAAAATTACACACCTCAGAACACGAAAATTCAAGCTTCATTGTTCTTTATTTCAAAGAAGATACAATTGATTCAAAGAAATTACAATCAACAAGCTGACTTTACATCTCGTGGAACGAACAAGCATGCGCATCCCCTCACAAAAAAAAAAACTCAAGACAGCAGAAAGTGGAAAGGGAAAGAGAAGAAGAGAGAGCGAATCTGAGGGAAAAGGAGAAGGAAAAGAGAAAAAGAGAAAGAAGAGAAGAAAAAGTGAGGGAGAAATGACGTAGCAGACTAAAAGCCTTCTTGAGTACGTCGCCTCTCTCGGGATGCATTCCCTAGCACGGCTCCGTCATCGGACGGGGCTAGGGAATAACATAACTCCCACAAGGGAGGAACTAGGGAAAACACAACTCCTACAAGCAAAGACTTCTTCTGAATCCAAGCATGGCCTAAGATCTTCAGCAAGCTCCCTCCTGCAATGACGACCAAGCCTTGACACTTCATCGTACGCGGATCCCAATTACGCCTAAAAAGGGAAGAAAGGTGTCTCAAGCATGAGCCATCACAGCGGGAGAGCGCCACTCAGGTGGGAAGCCAAGGGCGCCAGAAGTGGTGCAATCTTTTCCAATTCCTTCAGTAAATCGATTAAAGCGGCCCCGGCGCCTTTCCAAAGCGGTAAGGAAGTCAAATCAGCTATATAACCACTCCGGCCACGCCGCCCAGAGCACAATAGCTCGCTTCAAGAGCTCAACTACTCCATCCTGGGCCCTCAGAACTCCAGGAGCCACTAGCTAAGGCAAGACAGCCTGGCCAAGCCCCACAATCCTGGCCAGCAGCTCAACTCCAAGCCAATCCAAGGCCTTGTAGCCTAGGAGCCGTCAGCCTCGCAGAGTTAGGCCCACCTGAGCCTCAAGAGCCTAGTCTCGGGCTGAGCTCAACTCGTCAATCCAAAGCCTTTGCAGCCCAGGAGCCGCCTCAGCTCTTCCGTGAAGATTAGCCCACGGAGCCTCGCCACCACTAAGAGCTCAATCGTCAACTAAGGCCTTGTAAGAGCCGTCAGCCAGTAGATAGGGGCCTACTTTGAGCCTCAACAGCCAGCTTCGGGGCACTGAACTGCTCACCAAGGCCTTGTAGCCTGGGGAGCCGCCCACTCAAGCGCATATGCTAGCCTACGAGCCTTTAAGAGCTCAGCTGAAGTGAGCTCAACCCGGGCTTCAACTGGTGCCTCAGCCTAAGAGCCAGCTCACCTCAAGCATAGCCCACGGAGCCTCAACAACTGGGCGCCAAGAAGCTCAACTCGCCAACTAAGGCCTCAGGAAGCTCAGGAGCGGGTCCAGCTCAGCAAAATTAGCCCCGACCTAAGTCCCAGCTCAGCAAGCCCTCGAAGAGCCTAATTGCTCAACTAAGGCCCAGCCCACATGAGCCGCTCAGCCTCAGCATTAGCTCCACGAGCTCCTCTCGTAACTCGCCCCGAAGAGCCCAATCCACTCAATCCAAGGCCTTACAGCCCAGGAGCCAATCTCGGGCCAGCAGACAGGCCCTACCTGAGCCTTAGCACCGCCAAAGAGAGCTCAATTGCTCACCTCAAGGTGCCCTTGTAGCCCGTGAGCCGTCTCACCAAGTAGATTAGGGCCCACTCCGAGCCTCGCAGCCCCGCCTCGAAGAGCTCAACCACTCAACTAAGGCCTTGTAGCCCGTACGCCCGGGCCTCAGTGCATTAGCCCACTGAGCCTCAACAGCCCGCTCAAGACCTCAACCCGCTTCAACTAAAGCCTCGGTAACCTGCAGTCGCCGGCCAGCAGAGCAAAGACAAGGAACGTTAATTAGAGCAAAGCCTAGGAGAAAATTGGGTATCCATTGAGTTTCAAAGCCAAGAATAGCATTACATATATCCCGGGTTCAAAGCCTAAGGTAAAAAAAAAAAAGCAAAGAAATCGCAGACAAGGAGGCTCGCCGGTCACCTGATTAAAGAGGTTATAAGGTGAAGAAGGGGAGCAAGCCCTTCGCCTGAGGCGATCGGGTTCTCTAGAGCGCTTCAACTGGAAAGGACTCTTCGCCTCCCTCGCGGAATATTAAAATTAAGGTCCAAGCTCGGGTAGGCGTTAGCAACCCTCCTCTGGAAAGCAATTCGTCTAGAAGCCCACTGAGTGCAAGCCTAGTCCCTTAAACTTGCTATCGCTCCGTCCCTCTAAACGACCAAAGTTTCCTGCCTCTGAAGGTCCCCTCGCAACGCATGGCACTCATCGGTCAAGCACTCAATAGAACTCACTGAAACTTTTAATCACGGTGTCTGCCTAGCAAAGACGCTTTATTACGCTGAATTACCTCAAAGAACAGCAGCTCTTCCCGACTACCCCGTACTCTCATTCTGGGATGTTTGCAACTCTTCCTTAACTACCTGAAGCTCATTCTAGGTAGCCTGCAGCCCATCCTTGGCCACCCGCAGGTCGTGCTCTAGGCACCTAGCCCATCCCCCGACCTCCCGAAGTCACTCCTCTAACTCCTTAAGCCATCTCAGGCCTTCTCTTCTCACTCCTCACCCACACACACCAAGTCGGGGTGGCATGCCTCAGTCGGACTTGAGCTTCACTCTGGCCTCCGGGTCACAGGCCCCCGCACCCGAGCCCGCAGCCTCAAATTTCGTCAAAGAGGTAAGAGAAGCCACTTAGCCGGTTAGCTCCGGCGTGCCTCCGACATACCCCTCGCTTAGCTCACTCTTTGCCAAATCCTTCGATGGCAGCCACCGATACCCAACATAGAGTCAATGCGCAACTCAAAACCAAGATCAAGGCAAACAAATAAGGACACGGAACTTACGGAGGCGACCCCGGGCGGGATAGAGTGAAGCCTCTATCAGGTGCGGTAAGCATCCGACCTTCGAGACGAATCCCGAGGATGGACAGATCACGCCAAAGAACAAGCTCGCATCGGGAGAGTAAGGAATCTCATTCCCATCGCCCTCGCGCACTTCCTCCCCAAGTCTTCCGTCATCGGCGAGGAGGCCTCGTCGCTCCGCTGCCAGAGGACTCCAAATCGAGATGGGCATAACCTCCAACTGAGGCCCGCACTCCCTCGAGGAATCTTTGGCCTTGCGCACAGAGGCGTAGGCGAAGTTAAGACTGGCGCCTCTTAACCCCGGCCGGAGACGATAATACTTGCCTCTACGCTCGGACACGGGCAGAAGGCGATGAAGAAGGTGTCCCCCCAACCCTGGCTTTACCCCGTAAAGGATGGTTTCTTTCAAGGGAGTCCCCAAGATCGCCAAGACTTCAAGACCTCCCGATCAACGTGCCTCCACCCGAGATTGAAGCTTTCCCCAAGGGGTTTGATTAACCGGGAGGCCTCTGGGAAGGAGAACTCATAACGGATGGAGGAGCGCCACAGTAAAAGGACTGAATACTTCGAACTGTAAGACTGAATGTCCGACCCGATAAGCTCGAGTAAGCACGCAGAAGACACTGGCCAACTTCCGTCACGACCTGCCTTCAAAGGCTAAGATCATGATATCCGAAGAGCGCGACAACCAATGCAAAGTTAGGGATACCTTATAACTTCTGTAAAGACTGGGGACAAACCAAAGCAAAAACAAAGCTCACGAGATTCTCGAGAGTGGTCCAACAAATCGAACGCCCGCCAGGTCTTCCCTGGCCAATGGGATCATCATATTCTAACGGCGATCGCCTACAAAAAGTAGCGCTTCTTTCCAAAATTTACGGGAGCGACGATCCGGAGATGACGCCAGCGGTGAGGCCGGGAGCGCTAGATAAATAAAGGAAGCCCTCAGCGGCTTCCTTCACACTGAAGAGGTCCAGGAACAGAGCTATACTGGGAACACCCAAGCCCTTATCCCTAAAGACAACTAACAACCCACTAGGGAATACCCTGGGCGGGCGAAATGGCTGGGCAGACGTTAAATGCCGCAGAAAACCCTTTTATAAAAGGATGCAGAGGAAAGCAGAGGCCATTCTCGAAGGCTGCCTCAAAGAAGCAAACCATCTTCAGGCACTTGAACAACATGTGAGGTCAATACCGCCAGTGGGACCAAAACCCGGACGCCTAAACGGGGGCTTGTATCGCCTTTGCGATGACTCCCATATGTAGCTCAACCCCGCTAGACCCACCGCCAAGGCGCCCGCACGGCCGACCGATATCTCACCCCCACAGGTATTTAATTTCATCAATTTTATCCGCTTTTCCTGTTGGGAAGGAGGTTCCCGGCATCTCGAAGAACAACCACGTTAAGCGATTGACCACCACCCGTCCGTCGATTGGACTCACCACGAATCCGTCACGAACGAATCTGGTAGAAGAATCACCCCTTATAACAAGAGAAGACGACTCTAGACCATGGGAATACGAAGTTGGACGAAACAACCAAGCTAATACAGCGAAGAAGGAGAAAGGCGTCTTGGTCTGGAGCGAGCAGAAAAGGGCGACCTCGGTAAGGTATTACAAAACACGAAAGAATTACAGACAAATGATTAGGCGAGTTTGAAAAAGCCCGAACTGCAAAGAAGGAAAAACGCCGAATGCTCGGGGGAACCTGATGCTATGGTCGGAGGATGTTACCGGAAGCGAAGCTAGAGAGGAAATAGCGCGAAAGTCGAAAAGTCATCATAACCACATGACGTTTAGTGACGTAATGCTAACGAGCCATTACGGCGTGCGTGGAAGTCGCACGCAGATTCAGAAAGCGTCGACCGCGCGCCACCGGCGGCGGGGGTGGGGCGATAATTGGATTTAAACATAGGCGGCAAGCCGCTCCCCAACTCAAAGCGGGATTGAAAGAATACTTATAGCGGGCCAGTAGGCTCGGCTCGACATAGGCCACAGCGGGAGCCCGGTTCTACATCCGTCCGGGGCGACGCTGGAAAGCCAAAGAGCCCATATCACATAAAATCGAATCAAATCTCCACCAATAAAAATGAGATAATTCGATAGCGCACCTAATTATCCATGTGTCGGCGACGATAAGGAAGAAAATCCTAAATCCCGATAAGAGTCCTTATCACCATCAAGTAGAAAAATCATCCGCTATAAATAAGGCGCATTGATGAAAGATCTGCGAAAGAATTCACTCCCTAGCGGTTGATCTTTTCTTTCCTGGGAAGGAAGCGACAGCATGAAGGCGAAGATCTCAGTAGATCCTTGCTTTGTTTATTATTTTGCGAGTCAAAATAAGAATAGCGGGCCGCCCGGCAATCCCAACACGCTCCAGTTCAATTCCGATTGAAAAAGGCATCATCATTAAAATATATTAATTATCTATTTATAACGTTCCAGTTCAACTACGATTCGATTATAAGTTCAACCGATGAGATAAACATCAAGCTAAAGTATGTCAGTGACTAGTACTCCCATAGTATTCCTCTTATTTTTCATTTTTATAATAAAAAAAATATTTAGTAATACTTTGCAACCAATATGATGGGATTAAATTTTTCACTTTTTTATGGATGTCACCTGTTTATGTGTCCGTATCTTAACGGTTTCAGAAAGTAGTCGGGAACTGAAAGCGGTGTGTTATACTAAAATAATCCACAAGATTAAATATAAGATGTCAACGAAACGGTCTTTCAAAATCTTTTCCCTTGCGCCACATGTCAGTGAAATATTGTATAAGGGCTGTCGAAATCAATACTTGTCATTGAAATCCAAAATCTATGTGTGAAAAGTCGTACTACTCCGGAAGATGCTACAGACTATAAATAAGTGTTTCTGGGATTCCCAGGAGCACAACGTTAATTTCCATCCATTAATTATCAGTTAATAAATTTAATCTTTTCTTTGTTGATTATTGTTGCAGTGTTTAGAAATGAGTAAGCTCCCACTAGCAGCCGTTGCAGTTCAACAGATCGAACCATCAAGATTACCGATTAGTAGTTATCGACAAAGAGGTCACCAGTTTGGAAGGTTTCAGCCCTTTGAGGTTTGGGGAGTGCTGAGTGTAACGAAATAATCAGCTGAACTGTGATACTCTTCTTGGTCTCAAAGATGTTAATGAATCTACTCACTCAAAGGGAATTAAAAAACTGGAAATGCTGTCAGAAAGGGTTTGATTCGATCAAGGATCAAATTGATAAAATGAAGGACGTGACAGATCTTAAGAAGATACAAGACCAAATCAAGAAAATAAGGTTTCCGGAGAGATGCCGGTGGATGCTGATCCTCAGCTGGAGGGAAAATGAAATTAAAAAATAATCAACCTGGTAAAAGCGATTGCTGAAGGTTTGCTATTCCAGCACCAGTTTGAAGGGATGAAGCTTCAGAAAAGTGCAGTGTTTTATTGAGTGTCATGGTACTACTAGCTAGGGTTTGTTTGTTGTATGTGCATATTGTCTGTTTTGTGTGTGTAAATTGTCTATTTTTTCTCTCTGATATATTGGCTGTTGTGTCTTTAGAGAGAAAGAAGCCCCTCTCTCTCTTTCTCCTTGTAAAATAGACAATAATAATATGGTGTTCCATGTAGAAGTTTCTATCTCCCTCTCATTTTCTTCCTCCACAACTTTTATATATGATGGTATGAAAGCTAATTAAGCTGATACTAAAGACACCACAGTTCACCAGATTGGTATCAGGTGACCACGGCATCTTCTCTTTTGAACTTCAATTCTTTTCTTTAGTAAGCAAACACCATTGGAATTTTCTAACTTTTCTTTTGTTTGTGGAAACATCAATAACGTTTTCTATTCTGGAACTTAATTTCTTAAACCTTCAATCATCACAGTAATTAAACCAAACTACACAAAGATACTTGAGCAAACAAATTATAAAATATAACATTGTAACATGGTTTAATAGTTATTATACATTTTATAGTGTGCATCAACATTCAATAATCAATAACTGTTGGAATATGTCCTTGTGACCTGAATTTGGTAATGAAGCTATATCCGAACCCAAAGACCCATGATGAGGCTTTTGAAAGAAGATTCAGACTTGGGGGATCTAGTGTGATAGTAGAGGGCTTAGGCCATTAGGGTTTATTTTTATTAGTTGTATTTTGTCATTTTCTCTTATATTCATAGTAAAACTTTTTCTCAACGTGATTTTTTCCTCTCAGAGTTTTCATGTAAATCGATGCTTTTTTGTTTCGTATTTTTTATTACTACGACATTTGTCATAACTTTTAACAAAGAAGTGAATGAGAAGTGAGTGCAAAGAAGAAGCTTTAAATAATAACTTATACTCCCAATTCTGCGATCACACTCTTTTAACAAAAAAAAAACATAAAATATGTAAAGTTTAAATACATATAAATAGAGGCAAACTTTGTTAAATAAATATCAATCCAACGACGAGATAAAATATTTGTAGATGGCGTTGCGTGAGGATGATAAGCGTGACGGCAAAGATGATCGATAGAAGAGAAGTTGTATCCGTGTGGAGCAATGATCGCGTTGGGCGTAATGATGGTTGTGGTGTGGGCGGCGGCGGCTTGTGCGTGTGGTGTGGAAGCGGCGGCAATGTAGCAGTCGCGTACTGTAAACAATAGCTGGAGATCTGCGATGTGTCGAGGGCGAGGTGTGTATAACCTTTGTCCTTAAGATTTATTTCCCAGATCCTTGATCCTTCAAAGCGAGAGGTGCAGATCGAGGCAGTGAGGAGGAGGGTGATGCTGAGTAGAGAGGAAAATAGGATGAAAAAGATCTTCCAAGTTGCAGAAGAAAGGTAGGGAAAAACCGTATTTTGTAACATCAAGACCCGTTTGTATTTATAAGCAAAAAATGGGTTTGAATTAATTCGTAAGAATTAATTTGAAACGTTACGTATTAATTCAAACTTAATTGTAAGAATTAATTGACGATTCTGTGAATTAAATGCAAACTTAATGGTTAGAATTTGAATTGAAAATAAGCGTTGTGATTTGATGACTCAGGCCCATTTCTTGTCTTTGTTCATGCTTAGGACACAACTTTTTGTTTTTATTTTTATTGAAAAAACCCATTGTTTACAACAAACTTTAACCATCATACAAAGAAAAAATAAATAAATACAAAATTCTTCGGAATGCGTCACCCCTATCAACACCTGCAAGCTAATATGGCAGTTCAATCCCGTCAACTGACTGGGTTGCTCAACTTATGGCATCCCAAGCGATGCACGATAAGATCAATGTTAGACTTCACAATTTCCTAACCGTGAATTTAGAGAGAAACAATTCTGTTACAACGTCAACAATTAATATCTGTCATAATAGGTCATGGTTCTGAATGCTTCTTCAAGAAAACTACTCATCTCCTCCATAATTTTTTACTGCATCCCATCAAGAAGTTGGTGCAGTTAATCTGCCTTTGTTTGGTTGAGACATGGATCAAACTGTCTGGTAAGTGAGGATATTCTGCCACACATGGTTGGAGCAAATACCTTATTTGATGTCTGGAAGAGGTTAGAAAATCTCTTCACCTCTCAGTGCAAGCAATGGATTATGCAGTATAAAATGCTACAACTAAAAAAAAAGGCAGGAGAATCCACCAAGGTGCCATAGACACTCTGGCTTCAACTTTCATATTGTTACTGAAGGAGACAAGATATTGCATTTTCCGCTACTGGATTAAGCCTCAGAGAAGTCAGAACATGATTCCTTTCTGTTGGGATTCTTAACTCTCTCTAGTTGATTAATTCGGCAACTCAAATCCCATGAGCTGAGGCACTTCATTACTTATTTCAAATTTCACAATCCAACATTAACTAGGTATAAAATCACACCATGGGAAGACATGATGACTTTCAAAATATCTTAATGCACTTGCTTCAAGTAACTTTCATTTTAAAGATTTCAGATTGTTGTGCTCCAAGCTCACCATGTGTGCACCCATGCTAAGCTTGCGGGGGCATGTTGAAGCATGTGACAGTGCTGCTGAAGACACGTCTGCTTCCTCATATTACTATGCTGTACACACTTCATCAGGTGATAAGCTTTCAAGTGGTGGCTGAATTGGCTACAGAATATCATGCAGTCCATGTGTGCACCTTAAGTCACACAATGCATGCCTACCTCAAGTCACGCTCTCTTCACTTGTTGTCAGCCTACTGAGACTTATGATACACCTCAAAGCACTGAAACTTTCTCTCCTGTAACCGATTGATTCCAATATAAAAATGTATTTTGTTTCTCCTTGTTGTTTTAATGAAAAATTCTAGAAGCTTCAAGATCTGGTTTCATCTCTCTTCCATGCCACCTGGCAGTCTCAACAAAAATTATTTACAGTAATAAATTATATATTGAATCACCTTTGAATACATTATATATTGAATCACCCTTTGAATTCTTAGTCATTGTCTTTTATGAGAACTTTTCCTTGGGATAGAGAATTTAGAGCTTAATCGGTGACATTTGGATGTCTCGTTTAAACAAACTGTCCATCACATGTGGACAAGAGGAATAAACAAAGACTTTCTAGATTTTTTTTCTTTTTCCTAATTTTATTCTCATACCGGCGGCAACAACGGTACAAGGAGTTGGTAATTAATCTATTTGAATTAAAGTCCCTCAAGTAATTTTGAAATCAGGACCAACAATGATTTGAACTTAGGATCCAAAAGTCAGTCAAAACTTTGACAAATCTCAAACTTAACTCATCTATTAACTTGATGAACAACAAAATCGTCGTTCACATTTTGTCCGTCATGCCCCTATGCTCATGTAGGGTATTCAGCGTTTTAATGAAAACATAGGGAGGAGAGATTAAATTCGAGATTCGAGTGAGCAGTTTATTACATGATAACTAAAGTGTTTAGCGACAAAAAAGACATTGTTACTCTATTTGCTCTTTAAGAGGTCAATATTTATCGCATTTCATATTACTCCAATACTATTTTTCTTTCAATGTTAGTTGTATGCAGTATCTACACCTTACATTATGGCTGAAGTTTATGTAATTATTCTAGTTGGTTTATATGAAGACTTTGTTATTAGTAATCCTAAAGACTATTAAGGCTATGTTTGAAAATAAAATTTTAAAAACTGCATGTACAGCAAAGTGAATTCATTGAGAAGAGAATTATCATATTCAAACACTCGTGGATCAATAGTATTAGCATGATAAAAAGAACAATGAAAGAATATTTTCTTAATAAATATTTCAATTTTCTGAAAATAGAAAAGAAAAAGGTGTTATTTATTTATTTGTTTTGTGATCATTTTCCTCACATATATGAAAGAAAAAACTATTTGTTATAGCGGTGATTAGAGATGTTGTTAATGTTGCGACACTATCATAAGTGTTGCAGCTAGTTTTAAATAATATTTGTTCTCATCATTTTGTTTAATCAGAAAAATATGACTAACAACGTTGGAATAATGAAATAACAGCACTCTAAAATAAACCTATTGTAATTATAGGAAATGTCATATATATAACGAAAGTATAGCTAACACGAAGAGTGTTATTAATATATTTTCATTTATTGATAATTTGATATTTGATTATACTTATATACATTATATTTATAAAATAACTTTAATATATGCATTCTTACTTATTTTTTATCAAATTTTAAATTTTGTTACCATTTCAAAATTTTGGTAGTTATCAATTGAAGGCGATGTGTGATTGGGCTTGTTTATGGTTATGTGGTCCATAGCTGCGAAAGACCCTCATTTATTCTATATATTCATGTCTGGCCAGATTGAAGATTTAAAAACAGTTGAATAAATTATTTAAAAAAAATAAATAAATAATAATAATAGTTGAATAAATCAAACCAAGACTCCAATATTATATATAGGCTTTAACATCCTTTAATAACATAAACTTGCATTATCAATGTGACAAGAAAACCACACTTCTACTTCATATTCTTTTTTTTCTCTCTATGTTGTCGGAGATTCTCATAACTAAAGCTAATACTACCAATTCGACAGATGCTGATCTGAACCAGGGTTGGGATTGCAAGAGGAAAGCGCTGCTTGAATTCAAACATGGCCTCATAGATCCTTCTGGTCATCTTTCTTCCTGGTTTGGTGTTGATTGCTGCGAGTGGACAGGGGTGGATTGCAACAACAAAACAGGGAATGTTGTCAAGGTTGACCTCAGAAATGGTTGGTTGGGTGGTGAGATAAGTGATTCCTTACTTGACTTGAAACATTTAAATTACTTGGACCTCAGTTTTAATGATTTTAAAGATTCAAATTCCAGTTTCTTGAGCTCATTTGAAAGGTTGAGATACCTTAATCTCTCTTATGCAGCAATTGGTGGAATGATTCCTCCGCATCTCGGAAATTTATCACACTTACGTTATCTTGATCTTCATGGAAATTATTACTACAACTCTCCTGCAGTAGGGGTCTATAATTTAAATTGGATTTCGGGTCTATCTTCTTTAGAATACCTTGATCTGGGGGGAGTGAACCTTAGTAAAGCAACCACGAATTGGATGCAAGCTGTAAACATACTTCCATCTTTGTTAGAATTACATTTGTCCAATTGTGAACTCAATGACTTCCCTCACTACTCCGATCCCAATCTGTTTGTTAATTTCACTTCTCTTCAGGTCATTGATCTCTCCCGGAACAATTTCAATACTAATTTTGTGATTGTTAACATTCCATTACTCTTGGTATCTTTATGGATAACACAATTAGAGGTCCTATTACATGTGAAATTGCAAACATTTAAACTTGGTGACCTTAGATCTCAGCCAATAATATTATTGGAAGTGAAGGAATTGATTAGTGAATAATTTACCAATCTGCTGTATCATTCTTGGAAAGATTTATCTTGGTTAATGGACTCAGTGGTGATTACCGATTCATTAGGAAACTTCAACGAATTTAAGATCTGAACTTGAAGTACAATAGTTTTGATGGTCCCTTCCCCATTGCAATTCAACACCTTACCAACTTAGAGAGCCTTGATCTCCGTAGAAACTCACTGTCAGGTCCAATTCCAATGGGGATCGGAAACATGCTACGGATGAAAAGACTTGACTTGTCATTCAACCTAATGAATGGGACTATTCCAAAAGTGGACAGCAGAGGCACATTGAGGTTGTATCTTGATGGGAATTCTTGGGAAGGGGTAGTATCTGAAATTCATTTCAGCAATCCTCTTACAAAACTGGAGTTCTCTCTTTACCTATTGCAGCAGCCTTTCCGTTTTCATGTGAGACCTGAATGGATTCCTCCCTTCAGTCTCAAGTATATCGATATTTCCAACTGCGATGTATCTCCCATGTTCCCTAGTTGGCTTAGAACTCAAAAGAGACTGCGGAATATAATTCTAAAAAATGTGGGGATTTCAGATACGATACCAGAATGGCTAGAGCTGAATATTGTGTACAGCAGATCTTACAAAACCAATTGGCAGTGAGCTTCCCAACCCATTATACTTCAGCTCAACAGCATATTTGGTGGATTTAAGCTTCAATCGATTGGTGGGCCGGCTCCCATGTAGTTTTAATGTGACATGGCTCTTTCTGGGAAACAATTTATTATCAGGTCCAATTCCCTCAAACATCGGCGACTCCTCAAGCTTGGAAGTCCTTCATGTTTCTGGCAACTTGTTAAATGGCAGCATTCCTGTCGTTGATAAACTAGTATTTAAGTGTGATTGGGCCTCTCGAACAATCAATTATCTGGAAAGATTCCAAAGAAATGGAACAATTTGAATCAGTTTTACGCCATAGATTTATCCAAAAACAAGCTTTCTGGTGGGATTCCGAGTTGGATGTGTTCAATATCTTCACTTTCACATCTAATATTGGGTGAAAACAATCTTACCGGGGAACTCTCTTCATCACAAAACTGCACAGGCTGTACTCCACTTGATCTTGGAAGTAACAGGTTTCGGGTGAGATGCGAATGGATTGAATGCCTCATCATTACTCAAAGCTCGTCTCTGACATGTTAATAGGAGGTATTCCTATGCAATTGTGTCACCTTTCTCATCTCCACATTTTGGATCTTGCAGTTAACAATTTAACAGGATCCATCCACAGTAGTGACAGTTTGAATGCTTTGCTTTGTGGCCCATATTATACGGGGAATTGATGGCGACCACGAAACATTATGAGTATTCCAATGACATAGACTAGTTGTGAAGGGACCGAATGGTATTGAAGCATGTTGCCAATTCTTGAAATTGATAGATCTTTCCAGCAATAACTTATGGGGAGAATCACGAGAAATCACAAATCTCTCGGCCTTCGTACCTTGAATTTGTCGAAGAAACCAATTGATAGGAAGATACCTCAGAGGATTAGATAATACAAGAGCCAAACTCTTGACTCTCGCTGTAACCACCTTTGGGATGATTCCTATGAGCATGGCTTGATAAGCCTCAACGAGCCATTTGAACACATCATAACCTTCTCTCGGGACCAATTCCAACCAACCGGTTCGACATTTCAATGATCCATCCATTTATAGAGCGACTTGGACACAATGAGCCCATTGTTATTAACTACCCCCAAACAATCAAAATCATAAAAAATGATCAAGATGATACATAGTGATGAAGATAAATTTTGATTACCTTGACATATGGTTCTTCTGACAGTGAACTCAGGTGGATTTGGGCTATCATCAGCGGGTTTTGACTTAAACAAATCTTAGGCATGCTTATTTTCGGTTCTTTGATGAAACCGGAGATAGGCTATTTGACTTCATTATAATTGAATATGTTTCGTCAAAAAGGAAGATAGAGAGAATTGGAGTTCATGGTTAAAGGTAAGCGCATATCTTCGTCATTTCATATTCTTTTCCTTTCCACCTCTTTTTTGCATTTATTTCATTGTATTTTTGGTGTTATGATTATCATCACAATGAATTCAACTATTTTGCAGATGCTGGTATGGCTTCAAAGTAACAAACATTATGCAAAAAGAAGGTAAGATGAATTTCATTACAAAGTAATGCAAAAAATAAAGTATATAAGGCTTCAATTTGTATATATTAATCTCTTAATGCTTATATTTTATTATTAGGTCTTAAAATCTTGAAATTGAATTATAATCTTGGTGGACTTAGAGTTTGGAACAAAGAAGTGAATTATGATCTTGGTGGACTTAGGTTTACTAAAAGTATATTGCCTTTGGATGTTTGAATCATGTTATGTTAGGGCATATTTCTAGACCCTTGAACTATGCATATGAGAGCGTAAGTTGTTTCTCTTGCTACAATTAAGTTCCTACGTACAATGCATAGGCCGGAGTAATCAATCTTTGAGTTTGAGCCATTAATTAAAAGAAAGTGAGAAATTTGTAAATTAGTTCAACTCTTTGAAGTTGCCAAAGTGATTTTTCTCAAGGAAGATTTTTAACACACGTGATTTTCTAAGGTTGTATACTCATTGAGTATGGTTCAATACCATAAGTAGGAATATTATAAGAACTCAACAATCTCTATAATCAAGTTTTATTAATATTATTTTTGTTGTTAACTAAAGTCATAAATGGAAGTGAAAAATCAAAATTGTGATTATCCATTATGTTTATAATATTGAACATGTTGTTTACATTCATGACATAAATCCAAATGTTGCCTACGTTAGAGCTTTAATTATGTGTATTTGCTTCTTCGGGGTTGATACAACAATCAATGAATTCTCCATGATAATGAAACTAACTTTTTTGGTACTTAATGTCTAGTTAGGAACTCTATATTTGAAATGTTGGCATGTATTTTTCTTTGTGTGTATTTGCTTCTTTCGGGTTGATAAAACAATGAATTCTCCATGATAATGAAGAATTCTTTTGGTACCCAATGTCTACCTGGGAACTCCCCATTTGAAATGTTGGCATGTTATTTTTCTATGTGTTGCTTTGTTATTTGTAAGTGGAAATTTAAAGGAGAAGTTTGCAATATTAAATTGCATATCAATCTACTTTTTATATATTTAGGATCATATATGGCTTCAAAATGTCCTTTTAATTATGTTTATGTTTATTTGATAGTTGATTTGTAACACGAATTATACTCTAGTAGTTTTATGGCATGTTTAGGGTATAATATAAGTAAAATTAGTGTTTTTAGGAGAATTTAAATTTATAGTGTGAAATATTTATAACTATAATTGTAAGAAGTTAAAGGTGTGTTAATTTTCAAGTTAGGGACTAATGAACATTGAGTGAAAAGGTTATATGTCAAGATAGCATTTTGAAGTTGAATTACAATTAAAGTGAAGAAGGACTAAAAGAAAAAAGAAGAGAGGAAAATTTAAGCGAATGGCATTAAAGACAAATTGTCTCCTAGGATAAGCATTATCATTAATGGGGTTTGGGGCTGAGAGCTTATGGTTTGTGGAGAAGGAGACCAAGCCAGCTTGTGTCTCCATTGTTTGGTTCTTTGCCAGAAGGAGAATGAAAATGAAGGTTAGTTGAAGTGTTAAATCAAGGTATGGAACTCTTCCATTTGTTGGATTAGGAAATTCTCAACCTCCTTCTTTGGTTGTATGTGTGAGTTAGGAAATCCCTTACTCTCATTTATAATAGTATTTTTTACGCAGGAACTCCAGCGTCTAGGCGTTCGATTATGGGTCTCCTATGATGTGTGACAGATGGTTCTTGTGAATCGTATGGGTTCTCAAGTTTGAATATTTGTATGCCCAGAAGCACTATCAGGTCATCTTGTTTACGCAAGCGTCTTCCATAGATCCGAACATCAAGTTGTAACGGGACAACACAGGATAGTCTAAACATCTGTAGGGGTGGGTATTTTCTTTATCACTAGTGGTGAGCATCTTTGAGACTATTGAGAGTCTTTTCTTCTTCATGAGCTGAAGAGCCACTGGGGTCTTCTAGTGCGAATATATATGTCTCTTAGAGGAAGGTAATCAATCATTTCATACATTGATTGATTCCATCACCGTTGCCCTTTGTTTGTAAACCTATACACACTACTATTTGTGCAGTATGCAAAAGAAACCTTCATCCCTCTTAGCATAGGCGCGCCTCTTGGTTCCTTCTCATTGACATATTGCATGGAACTGCCAAATTCATGAAGATGTTTCAAATTAGGTTTCTTACCTTTCTAAATCTCATATGGGGTTCTATGTGTTCCCTAGCTTTAAATAGACTCGTTTTGAGATGCGATGTTCTATTTACTACTTCTTCCCATATGAATTTAGTTTAGACGTCCTTGCCTTTTAGCATGACTCGAGCCATCATGCAAAATCCTCGTTCTTGCTTCAGACGCGACTCCATTTGTTGTGGGTTTGGGTTGAGAGGCTTCATGTTCTATACCATTCTTTTTACAACGTTCGAACAAAGGAATTTCCAAATTCATACCGTGACCATCCCTTATTCTACATATCTTTAGGAGCCTATTATTATGCTCTTGGGATACTCTTTGCCACAGATCTTCAAATGCTTCAATAGCTCTGGACTTGGACTTGAGGAATTTGTTCCAAGTGAACCCTAGAAATCATCTGCATACATAGACATACACCTTTTCCGGCAATGCTTTCCAGCTTGCATTGGTCCCATTAGATCCATGTGGATAGCTCTAGTACTCTAAAGGTAGAGCTCGATTGGGACTCACAGGTGGGATGTTGGGACTTGTTTACAGTTGTCATGGTCACACACATTCTTCGTTCTCCTTTGAGGCGGGGACTCACTGATTGCTTTTGGCCATTGGGCAACCTTTAAGAACATTGTGACACATGTCCTATCGTTTGTGCCAAAGACTGCCTGTGATCGTTTGGGTGTATTTAGGCATGTGTTCGAACTTGCTAGTAAATAGCAATTATCATATGATCCCGATTTACCTCATGATGTGACCTTAATTAGATCTAAGGCCGACACACTGTCATTTGTAAACTTCACAAAGTCTTGGTCACATGATTGGTTGATGCTAATCGAGTTGGCTTTAAGACCATCGACCAATGGAACATCTTAGTTTGACAATCTTAGAATGTTCGAGAGATCGATCTGAATTACGCCTTTATCGTCCCCGAAAGGTTATAGAGTTCCATTTGGATGGTCAAGCGTTGATCAGCGGGTGCTTGTTTGTAATATATGTCATGAGCTTCCATTGTCAAGAAATACCACCTTTGTTCTACTTGACTTTAATAGGAGCTAATTACCATGACGCTTGTTCTCTTCTCTCCATATAGACTTACCACCAAGTTTGTTTTCTTTAGTCTCTCTCTTTGATCACGATTTATTGTGTCTACAATGTCATCTGTCGGAAGTAGTAGCATCTGTCTTCATTGGTTTTCTTTTCAAGAACTTGTCTTTTTGGTCAGACCGCGTGTTTCGAGTCTTGAGAATTATACAGGTTGTCTCTTTTGTTTGTTGACTGACACGAGCTGCTTCTTTTGGGATGGATTTATCTCAATAGATTTCTTCGATAGACTATGCCTTTCTTAGTCTTGGGAAGTGGTCTCCATATAAGATATGATGGACATTGATTGAGTTCATGTTCTTACTATTTCTGGGATGATCTAATTCAAATTGAGCTATATTGTTGTAAGGTTGCACTTTAGAGTAGCTACCTCTTTTATAAGGTTCCTTTGTACTTATTGGTTGAATTACTTGCGGTGCCAAAAAGTGTGTTCTTGATCACAATCTTGATATTAGGTGTGCTGATGTCGTTAGGACTACATTAGGGTCGTCAAAACTCCCCTTGTAAATCTTAGTGTGTGCGAGTAGATGTAATATATTTGCAGTAAACATGCTATGTCCGTGGGACAATGCTACAGATGTGAGATTTACTAATATATTCCAAGGTTTACAATTAGTCTTATGTAGTATGAGACTCCCTCTCTACCTACGGCATTTCTTGAAACCTAATCACCGCTAGTAGAATTCAGAATGAATTCCCTCGATTCCCCTCTCTACAGCATCGCACACCCATAACCAACATTATATCAATATAAAATAAAGAAAATAAAGAACATCATATTTCACACAAGATGAAAGGCTTTTAACGTGAATATCTCAATCGAATATCTGTACTCCGCACTCTCTCAGCACGTCTGGACTTAGCTTGTTATTTTTCAAGTTCTTCTCATGAAATCCGTGTTGAGAAACTCCCAGAAGCCACAGATTGATAGGCGTTGTAATTCGAGTCCCAGGAAGTTTAGATACGAGTTGGATCATTATCCCAAATGACTCTGACCCTACCTTCTATTTTATGTTTGTTCTTACCTTTCGCTATCATAGTGGAAATAAGAACTTGCTGCTCAAGTATCCTCATCAAAATAGAATCCTAAATTGTTTCTAATTCTAGTTTGATAGCTTAGATGTTGATGCAAACCCCACTGCTTGTTGCTTCGAGATCCACCAATTGTTGCAGATTACTCCAAGGATTTTCAAACACGATCTAGAACAGTGGCCCCATCACCGTGATTATATTGAGTCAAGAGCCATAATCAAATATATCGCGTCTCCATCCCCCTTGGTCATATGGAACCAAAAGCCGTAAGAACAAAAGTAACCTTATAGAGTTATGAAGCAAGAGGCATAGTTTGAACACTATAAGGAATCAACCTTGATAGGCTCGAAAGTTCTCACAAGAACCATAAAGCGAAAAAAACCTCACAAAAGAATTGTTATTCATCAATGTCTGTTTTAACAAATACATCAAGGGGCTCTTATATAGAGCTTAGGACATCCTTATTAACTGAAAGAAAGAAAAGTTGGTAAATTAATATGATACAATTACAGCGCAAAATAAACTATCAGTAATGAAGATAGTTTGATACTTTTTCATATTGGACACCTATCATATTTCGACCATAATAGACCAAATTGACAACTAAGTTTGCACAAAGTTGGCAAGTTTGATCATTCAACTTACCAAGTAAAACTCTCAAAATAGATCTTTGATTATTATCTGATTATGGAGCCAATTTAGAACGCAATTTCCTTTGATTTTATGTTCCTTTTAGATGCAAATCATGTGAACTATTTCATCGATAGCCATGATCACATTTATGGACTTTTAAACTTCCTTGTTGACTCAAATTCTTTGAATACTTTATTGACTTGAATCTCCTTTAAGGACGAGTTGGCCCAAATAAACTCTAAGTATTTAATTGGCATTTGGAAGCCCGGATCATTTGTTCCTTGATTCTCATAGATGTCCTGATCTTTTGTTATTTAATCTTTATCTTATTGCCAAATAGATCCTAGACACATCGGTTATTTGCTCCTCGAGTTCCTTGGCCTTTAAACTAGCGGACTCATACGTCCACGGCTGCTACTTCGGTCAGGCTCTTGATTTCGCACGTCCTGCCTTTGTAGGACGGCCCATATCCTTACCTCCTTGTCCTACCCGAGGACATCAAGTTAAACCATCAAATCTTCATCAATTTCAATATCTAAAGTAGCCATATTCTTGTAGAGTACTAGAGACAAAGATATAGACAATTTCAAACCTTTATCTTATATTAAATCAAATTGATAATGATTTAAAAAATATTATATATCACAAGTCACCACTTGAATTTTCCATCATTTTCTTCTCTGGAACTTTGAATTTTTCTATGACTTAAAGAAATTAATGGGTGTCATTTAGTTCCTCGTTTCAACAAATTGCCCATCACGTGAATAAAAAGAAAGTTTTCCTTAGATTTTTTCTTTTTCTTAATTTTTCTCATGGCAATAGCTAATTTACATGGATTTGGCAAATCAATCTATTTGAATTAAAAAATCCTCATGCGGTTTAACTTTTTAGAAGCTTGGGAATGAACTCCATAGCATCGATCAAAACTTGATGAATAACAAATATAAGGTGACAGTTATACCAATTCTTTTCATAAGATGACAAGCACCTACAGAAGGAGAAATTGGCTGGTTAGGGTTAAAGCGAATGGTTCTTTTTAAACAAATTTAAGGAAAATGAAGATCAAGAATGGAAATTTGGTTGGACCTTTCGGGACTTGATAATGACGAAGAAGAGTTGGAAACATAATAATGTAACAAATTTAGATGAATGCTTGAATCCATTGCCTGGTTTCAAAACTCCTGACTGGATTGCAGACTCCTATGAGCATGTGCTCATAAATCATACATCTTGAATAAACTCCTAATCAAAATTCCAAAGCAATGCACATGGATATATATGCATACATAATACACCGCATACCTACATAAACACATTGTACCACATACATATGAGTCAGTGCAAGTGATTTCAATTACTAGTGTTTCTGTGAAAATATTCATGACCTCCCCCGATATATTTAACATATGCATGACACGAAGTACACAAGCCATCTTTATCTTGAAACTTCTCTAAATCATTTCCCAATCAAGGGGTTAAATGTCATATGCCATAAGCCACATCTTGTAACATTTGATCCAACAGCATCCTCATCAGCGCTAGAATAAAAAAATTTCCCCTTGAATTGTAGGGTGCATGCAAAATCTCAAATGCGATGTAAGTAAAATCTACGAAAAATAGAAAATGCACTAAAGGAAAACTTTACCGTGTAAAACCAAGAATAAAGTTGGTGGATTTCCATTAGTTGGATGCTGAAGAACAAATTCCTCTGGGACCTTACTGCAAATACGCAATAAGATATTTACTTACGGAATGCAAACCTCTGAAGTTATCATGATTACCCTAGCAAAATACTTTGTACTACCTTAGAGCTTGACACCTTGAAATTTGCTCCTTGGAATCCATCCATCAATGTTCATTAAATCTAACCAATACCATTATATCCAAACAAATGTGGATGTCCCAACGCCTGTTCAAAGTAAGAATATATTAAGTGGAATGGGGAAAGATTTATTTATCACATTAAAAAAAACCTTCCAATGTGTGGCAAAATAGACACCTATTTCCCTAAAGATACAAGTAATGGATGATGACGCTTGAGGAGGAAAAACAAAACACAAATGCAAACAATAATCCTGTAATAATAATCAACTATAGCAAATCAGTAGCTGATGAAAGCCTTCATCCCACAAAAATCCCCTTGGAAAGAAGGATTGACTTGGGCAGTGTATAAGTTCAGCGGGCAAATAAATAAAATTATCATGTCTTAAAGCGCAAGAAAATATTGCTGTATGAAAATGGCCTTAACCTTTTTACTTTAGCCAGAGGTCCAAAATTGATGGCGATGGAATGACAAGCATAAAAGGATAGCAACTACACGATAAAAACCAAAAATAATAAATGAATCATATCAACTTAGCAATTATGATATGTTAATAAGGCTGTTGAGTTCTATTGCCTTGGGTGTATTTACGGTATGGCGTGTAAACAAGAGTATGGATGTATGCAAGGTTCAACCTCAATGAAACGGTAACTCAGCGAGTTGTATCTCACCTTGGTCATCATTATTACAATGCAAAGAATAAAGTTGAATATTACGGTGAGTAGTATAATAACTAAACAACCTCATAGATAAATTGGTGATTTGTGGCAATTGATATGGTGAATCAAGATGATGCAAAATTGACATTGTGATGAAGTTGGGGATATGGGAGAGAAAGGGTGGTGGAGAGAGAAGAGGAAGAGAAGGAAAATAGAGAGGAATTGAAAGAGGGAAATGAACAGTGTACATGATATGGGATCCTCTCGTCTAGCTAATTCCTTGTAGTGTTCACTCTTCTGTGTTGGGATGAAATAGAGATGAAATCACCTGGATTCCACCCTTGAGCTTGAGTGGTAAAGAAATGGCATAGGATTATGAGAGGATCCAGGTTCAAGTCCCAAATGTGGACAAAAAATTTACCCATAAAAAAATTGAGGTATTACAAAAATTTATCTGTTGGAAATTTAAAAAATTTTAAAGTAAGGTTTATGAATAAAAGATAAGTTCCATTCTTTTAATAGAGTTACTATATTTTATACAGAGTGTTATTGATTTCCACTTATAAAAACACAAACAAGAAAGTATTCAAATGAACTAAGTAGAAAGGTTTTATATTCTAAATATTATCATAAATTAGTTTTGATGAAAAATTCATCATTATTTAAACATTGTTACATATGATAAATTTTATTCCATTTAACTATATTTATTTATTTTTATATTTTTTTAAAATATTTTGAGCTCTTAAGTAGCATATTTTGCATATCATAATAAGATCAAAGTGCCAAAGACCAGTAAGCATAAAACATTCAAGTCAATCACTAATATTTTAAATTTTTGAACCAAAAGCATAGATTTTGGCTAAATGTATACCATATTAAGGCATAATGTGAACACAATGTTTCCATTTTTTCATTGATTTGAGGATTCAAATGCCATCAGTCCGATGCAAATCTCCGCTGTTTTTTGAATGGCAAAGAAGTAACATTTAAGCTAGCAAGATGGACTTTAATATTTTCCAATTTGGAGTCACGGCCCGATGGCCCACCTATTCTATTCTTTGCTAGCCCCTAAACACATTATATTTGTGCAAAAAACGTAATCACAAGAAAACAATAATATACTCCAAATTTACACATCTTCGGCCCTTGGTAATACACATATGATCAATGTTTCCATTGCACCTATCCGAGGCCATATTCTTTAATATTATGACACAATGTGTAGTTTTGTGGAAGCTTGAGGTATAACGTTAACTAAGAATCGAATACATACACACACACAAACACACTTGGGAGGCGTAGGATAATGAATTCGAGGTACGTATCTAGTTGTATTACATGCAAAATACTTTTTAACATGTAATAAAACAAATAAGCATATTAATAGACGATGCCAAACAGTAAAGTTCAAATGATGAGATTGTTCACCTTTGTAGTTGTATTAAAACAAGTGATATGCGCGTAAGAAGCGGCAATGCGAAACAAATTTAGATAACTTACATCATTGTTTTGGAATTTGAAATTTTATTAATATAGGAAATAGCCAATACCACCTAACATATTTTCCAAGAGCAACCTTACCAACAACCAAGATTCAAAATCAACTGAAAAATACAAAAATGTGAATTGTAGATTGCTTCACAATAAGATTGGAGGTACAACCAAGGATCAAAATATCGGTAATCACGTATATATTGGTACTTGGATTTGCACTAATATATAGAAAATAATGAACAAATATCAGTGGATGTTTATTAAAAATATCGATAAAGTGAAAATTAATAAAAATACTTTGAAATTATGATATTTGTTCAGCTATAGACATAAATAAGCATATATACACTTGTTAAAGACATATTAATTGCTATTAATAGAAATTATTTCTTATCGTTTTTTAAAACCAAATGAAACCAGTGACCATTATATTATTTGATGAAGGGATCTCATCTTGTTGAAGACAATTTTAAACTAAGATCTTCAAAATAACTTAAGATAAATGCGAAAAAAATAATTTGAGAGTGAATGGAGCTTGAATGTGAATGGATGAGTTTACATGAGAAATTGTATGGATTACAGGGGTATTTATAGAATTTTTTGGAGTCAAAATAGCCATTGAATTGTCAAAAAACCATTGTGATTTAATTATAACCGTTGGATTTGATTTTGGTTCAAATCTGACCATTGGATCATCATATATCTGTTGGAAATTAATCTAAACCGTTACATCAAGCTTCAAAATTTAAAAATCGCGTGGATCAAAATATAGCGCTGGATGCTTTTAAAACAGATAAGTGAATGTTTGGTCATGAGCGGATCCCAGGCCATCAGTTAACAGTCCCCGAGAAGTGAAAGCCCACGATCGATATTTTAAAATCTGGCGATATCATCTACGAATATTGCGATATTTTACGAGATATATCTCGATAATTCTGCGATATATCTCGATATTTCTGCGATATTTCTATTCCATTAGCGTGGTGACTCGTATTTTGGCGAAATGTCGACGGTACCGATCATTTAAAATGTCGGTGATTTTCGATTTTAGCTGGTTACACAATGTGACTTTGGTTACGCCAAATTGTATCGGTAAATTGTATCGGTCTTGGTTGATATCTAATGTTCGATATAACCGGTAGATAAAATGGATATTTAGTTCCTTAATTTGCTTCAATGAGGAATGATGTTTGTGGCCTTGCAGACCATTTCTGGTAAATTTTCTATATAGGTACAAATCTTCTTAATTTTGGGGACAATGTTCAGAGACTTCTTTCAACACCAAAGTAGCATGCTATTTACTATTTATATCGGTTGGTGATCATAGTAGAAGGTAATCTTGTCCGAATGGTTACCTTTGTATTTGCCAAAATTAGAGGTAAAGATGGTATTTTCGATCAATTTAAGTAAAAGAAAAAACCCAATGTCAAGTCAATAAAATTAATTTGCACAAGTAGCCAGATAGGATCGGGGGAAGGCAATTGCTTTCGAAAATTGACCTCCATAAGTCCCACACATGGCCTATAATGATTATGCGGTTGCTTGAAGTACCTTTCGAATTGTTAGACTAGATTGCTTACTTGCAAGTTTGAATGGGAGCTTTATATTTCTGATCATCATTCTAACACATAGTTCAAACTGAAGCAGTCATAATAAGAATTCATCACATTTTTCATTTCATCAGATCAATGTATGCTGACTACACAAATCCACATGTTCTTTGGCAACAAGACAATCAAATGCTAGGTATGATGTGGCAGTTCATCATCAAAGCATCAAATTTTCAAATATAAGAGAAAATTTTATGGGACAATCTCTTTGCTAGTGAGTTGACATATCATAATTGTTTATTAAGATTGTTTATCAGTTGAAATTCTCTCTTGTCGGAGGTACCTTACAATTACAAAGTGAATATAAAAAAGATTATGAAGAGAAAAAAACTTCAGTTCATGCATAACATAATCAGGAAAAAGCGCATGGGTTTATAAATGTAAACATATTTAAATAAAACAGGGCAATACATGATATTCAGAAATCTAGAGATGTTTCAAAATTCCAAATGTTGAAATAAAAAAGTTGTAAATAAAAACAAGGAAATTCCTTACAAAAGTTCACTACACTTGGAAGACCTGGAAATAATGGGTAAAATGCAATAGGTAATCTCTAATAGTAACATTTAATGGACCTAGAATCTGAAATTTTTTCAAGAAAATTGAAATTCTAATGAGAGATTAAATGGGCCCCGGAATCAGCTACATAAATAAATATGGTTTTCCAGAGCTTGTGTGTGCATATACACGTGTAGGCATGGGTGTGTGTGTGTAAGAGAGAGAGAGTATTGTCCATGTAAAATAAACATAGAAGATACCTGTAAGGCTTTTGAGACGTTCTTCTACCCTTGAGCTTTTCAAACCAATTCCAGATAGAAAAGGAATGTCTATTTTGAAGATCCTAGCAATACGATAAAACAGCCAGTCCCACAAAGCGATTATAAGTCAAAACCAAAAAGATGATTGCAGTCTAAATTTAAATGTTGGCGATATTTATCCCGCGCCTCTTTGGTATACGAAAAACTAAATCTTTGGAAATTATGGATCTGTGCGGAAAACATGAACGACCATTTCTTACAGTAAAATACATCAGTAGTGAGTGGGAAGGGTAGGTGTGTAATCACATGATAGAAATGTGGGATTGAAAACTGAAATGTAGATGAAAATTTTTGCAGATGCAGTGAAAATTAAAAAATTATGAAAAGATCAATAAATAAACATTAAATCTTACATATTTGATCTCAGGAGCTCACGGACAAGATCGGATAGAAAATTGTGAATGTGAGTGTCTTTGAAGCCAGATAATGGACTTCCCGATGTCACGAGAAAGAACATAAAAACTAGATTGAGACAACATCGATAAATGGAGAAAATACAAATGAATAATATATGGCCAAACTATAAGGGCCGGGTTAGACGGGCCAAATAATTGATAGACCTTGACATTTAGCAGCATGCAAGCAATCACAAGTGAATTTTAATAAAAACACGAGAATCGGATAAGTAGGGTCAGTTCATTAACGGGTAGACTTTCTAGTTCGTGCGATTCCCCCAACAATAAAAATTAGAGATTTAAGTAGTGTGTCTCTGCAAGAATTCCATGAAAGATTAAAACTACATACATTGGTAGCCTACAAAAAGAACTTAAATTTCAATTTTGGGTTCTTACTTGAGATCTGCTGATGAAAAGTTAGCTATTAAGCACTAGAGAACCTTACAGTAATTCATGTCTCCCACCAAACATGCTGAACACTCTTAAGTTTTCAAAGATAACTTAGATAAGACCTTATCTTGCACAAATGATAAGTTGTACTTATCACGTTTCTGTGCACTGTGTATACTTATACATGCATACACACACACACACACATATATATAAACCCCACCAACCCTTTACCACTTGAGACGGATCTCAAGGGTTACATATAGTATGATTTAAACATTCTCATATTAAAGCACTAACACTACAATCCAGTGGGGGAAGTAACAAAATGACAGACCCTGACATTCCTTTCAAAACATTACCACTTGATTCTAAATCTTGGTACATGATCTCCAACATCCATTCTTGAACCATGCGCGGAAGAAATTCTCACGAATGTCCAGGACATCTCCTCAAACCCAGAGCATTCCTCTTCATCAGCCAAATAGAAAAAGATTGTACTTCTCAACATTTCCTCCTCCCACACGGACATGAATAGGCCATAGAAACAACAATCTTATAAAGTGCGAAATCATTGGCTAATACACAGCCTGATTAATAAACATGTTCAATCTACACAGGTTATAGACTGGATCTATGAAAAAGAAATGTTCAATTAAATTGATTGTAGAAATTTTAAAATAGACATGTAAATTATCAAAGGCGGAGAGTATATATAGGTAATTACTATTTGGTTCTCCTAACTATACATATAACGTAAATGCATAGATATAAACCCCAGACAACACATAAGGAATTTTTGACATGAACAATTTGCAAAGAATCTACCGAGCATAGAAGTTGGACCCTATCTGAACAAATATGTTATACATTATCTGGGTAAAATCTCTTGTTATACCTTAAAAGAACAAAATTTTGCTATGTTTATTGATGGCGATATGAAATGCATACTTGCATTTATCAAATTAATAATTCATCAACTAAGTAAATGCATTATTGTTTATGAGGCATATGTGTTGACTATCAAGTTGAAGTTCTCTTTGTGAGACCTAAAATTCTAAAAGTTTTTTTTATCGATAAAGAAACGATTATATTGACCAAAAAGAGAGTATATAGGACGTATACAAGAAACAAGGGCTATAAAAAGAGAGTGGGGAAAGAAAGAGATGACAATTAGCTGAAAAATACACCCTAGGCATAGCCATGGGAGACCTATACAGAGCAATCTAATAAAATCGATATGTCTGTGCGTTTTGGAATAAACCCATTACGTAAACAATGATTGGATAACAAAGAAAAGCTTTAGTTTCAGCGGGAAAAAAGTAGCGTCTTCAAAAATAATTTTGTTCCTCTCTTTCCAGATAGCCCAGAATAAAAGCAGGGGAGCAACTCTCCGAATAGCCTTAGCTTTTTTCCTAATAGGGAAGTGCATCTAGCTTTGGATTAGACCTTTAGAGGGAAAGGGCAAGTCTTTGCAGTCAACACCAAATCTGAGAAAGAAGATGGAGTCCATTGTCCCCATATTTCTTGGCAGTGGATTAGAATATGCTTCAGCTCTTCTTCCTCCTATCTATAGAGAGGACACATGTTGGCTAAATTAAGCCCGTTTCTTCAAATGAGTTGAGGTAGAGAGCCTTACCGGCCACACCTCAGACAAAAAAACCTTGACTTTGGAAGGATATCTTTGGTTCCATAACATTTGGAGACATTTATGAGAGAAACTCCTTTATGATTTGAAGTAAGCTTTAACCGTGAAGTACCCCAACACATCCCCCTTCCAAACCCAGTTATCCTTTTCCAAAGGAAATTTTGATGTTGCTAGTCACTTCGATGAACTCCTGGATAGCCTCCAACTCCCAATCATTAAGACCTTAGAAACTTTAGGTCCCAGGCTCTACCACCATCTTCCCTCACCCAAATCTCAGCAGCCTTAACTTCCTAAAGGTTGTCTTCCACACCAAGTGTCTTCCCAGAATATGATTTTCCTACCATCCCCCAGTTTAAACACACATTCTTTCTTAAGCTGATCAATCTCTTTTGCAATAGACTTCCAAAGACCAACTCCATAGCTTCCTCTAGGGTAAGGAGTGAACCAGCCCCCGTTCTGTGAGCCATACTTAGTATTAATACACGATCTCCCAATAGGTTATCCTCCACTGCAAACCTCAAACCTTTTAAAAACTATTTAGGAATTTGGCCTTGATCCCGAACCACCCTTTCACTTTCACGGCTTATGAACATTTACTAGGTGGATTTTTCTAACTATAGAGCCTCCTCCCCAGAGAAAATCTCTCTAAATTTTCTCCAATATGTTTTTGACACTCTTGGGCATCCTAAAAAGTGACAACAGGTATATAGGCATATTGGACAGCATGCTTCTAATTAGCGTAAGTCTTCCCCCTTTCGAGATATACTATCTCTTCCAAGCGGTGAGTCTTCTTTTGAATCTCTCCTCAATCCCTTCCCATACCCTTGAAGAATTTAACCTAAAGCCAAGAGGAAGCCTAAGGTAAGAAGGAGGGATCCTACTCTACACCCCATCTCACATGCCAGTTAGGTTCAAAATTCTCCGCTCTTACCTTTGTGAAATGGCGGCTCTTATCGAGGTTGATTCTCAGCCAGAAGAGCTTCAGTAAGCGGATCCAACTTAGATACAACATTTCATCCTCGGAATCTTTACAAAAAACCAAAGAATCATTGGCAAACAACAGAGTGGGATATATTTCGCGACATCACTAACCAGTTCTGAGTTATAACTTGCGAAGATAGCCTGCATATAAGCTTGATCAATGGATGAAATGCACTCTATCCCACAAGACAAAAATAGGGGGCTAACGGATCTCCCTGTCGTAAACCCCTTGTGCTTTTGAAGAAACCTACTGGACTACCGTTGATAATCATCAAAAAGGAGGCTATGGAAATTTACCATTGTATCAACCCTATCCACTTACTACCAAAACCATCTCCCTGAGTACCGTGAGAAGAAACTTCCAGTCTCAGCTTGTCATAGCTTTCTCAATATCTATTTTGTAGTTCTTACCTTCCTCCTTGTCATTGAATCAATCACTTCATTTGCTATTAGAGAGGCATCAAAATTTGTCTCTACCTTCTACAGCATTTTGGGCTTTGTTGATAGCAAACCATCACCTTTTTCAACTTTGTTTATAAAACCTTTGCTATCGACTTGTAGAGACTCCGCAGACTTATAGGTCTAAAATCCTTAAAATCATCCGCCCTTCAGCTAACTTTGGAACCATCGCTATGAAGATTGGAGTTCAGACTTTCTAAATTTACAAACAAATCAGCAGATATAGTCATCACCTCACCTTTGTGAGTCTCAGTGAATTGCGAAAACTCTTGATACCCGTTTAGCGATTGCTTTCTCCCATTTAGCTCATGAAGAGACCAGCTTCCTCCTTCCATGAAGCTTCTCCGGCCCTAGCGACCTCTTGATCTTCCGGTTCGAGAGAATGTTAGACCCTCCACATTGGCTCTCTCGATCCCGGGATCAATGGCGAGGATTGAAGGCGTACTGATACTGTAGTTGCAAATCTTGGCCTTCCTTGTGCCAAACCCGTCAATTTTAGACTTGTCATTTCACTATGCTTTCTATATAGGGTTTTGCCATTTTATGAAAGAGTGTATTTCTATCACCTTCCTTAAGCGATTTCCATAGACTTTTGTCTCACATTGATTTCCTTCAACAGCGCTCATCTTTTAAACTCCTCCCAACTCTCTTATTTTCTATCAAGCTTTGATTGAGTCCCCGAGGGGTCTTACAGCTCAATAGTATCCCCACAACGCCATGTTTTTCAAAGCATGGTTTTTTCTCATCTCAACCCTCCCGAAAACCTCCTTATTCCAACCTTTGAGCTTAATCTTGAGGGCTTTTAATTTTCCGCCACCACAAAACTACTAGCCTTACAACATTGAAGGTGTTCCACAGCATCAATAAGACTTTAAAACCTTCATTGTTAAGCCCACGGGTTTTCAAAGCGAAAGAAGTGAACCCTGAACTGGCGCCTCCTCCAATCAGGATTCGGGAAATGGTTGAAAGGAGTCTTGGCGAGTCTTTGGGTAGCATTCGAAATAATTTTGATCCTGTGATCGAATCGTCATTCAGCCATTCTTTGGTTTCGGTCCTCCGGTCAAGTAAACACCCTCCACGAAGGCCCGGATCTTTCAATTTTAACTCATCGATAATTGGGAGAATCTTCTCTCATGACCACATCCATCTTCCTTCCCTATTTCTTTCTCCGGGAATCTTGGGACATTAAAATCACCCGTATACCATGGTTCCTGCTGCTTTATTGGCTGTTTGGCTTCCTTTTTGTGGAGTGCGTAAATGCGTAAGATCGATGGCGCCGGCCTGGTTACGAACCTCCGAGGATAAAATGTGGTTGCTCTCACTCCATCTAGACCAACGGACCATTCCGGTATCAAGAATAACAGCCCCTCTGGGTACCCTCAGACGAAGCTATCCGCCCAGCTAGACACGGACTCAGGACTAACCCTTAGAACAAGATTTCCATTTTGTTTCCCACAAACCATCCGCTTTCTAAGTTTAAGGAACATCTTATTGAGTTTTCCTTTTGAAGCATCACTAAATCCCCCTCCTTTCCATGAAAGAATTTTGATCTTCATTACCAACCTAAGTGTGCTCCCTTGCCCCTTTGGCTAGAACCCCCTTTTCGGCTCTTCTCTTTCTCCTTCATATTCCATTCTAATTTCTTTCTTTCTCTATCAAACTTTGTTGTCCCTTGAAGCCCCTTGCCTTTAACAGTTGATCTCCTTTCACAAATATTGTTCATCGTATTGAAAATTTCATCCTTATAACCATCAACTGAAAAAACCAAGACTACCTTCTAAGCAGTAGCGACTCTCCTCCCATGTCATGCCTCTTTGTTCCTCTCGCGAGGGCGAATTTTAGAATTTTCTAAAATTCTAAAAGTAAAAAATCAACATATCGATAAATTGTTTGTTAGCTTTTAAGTATATATTTATTCATAACAAATAGAAAAAAAAAATTTACCAAAACAAAAATTTAATGATGACATAGTTTGCTCAACACTCTTGTGCTTCCCACATTTTAAAGGCAATTATGTAGCGAGTTATATATCAATTTGAACACACAACCTAACCGGTAGTTTAACATCAATTATAAGTGTGTTCCAAAGGCGTACATTTATTCCTCTAGACAGGTTTTAACAGCGGAACTACAAAAACTCCATTATAAGATAAGATAAGGACATTTACTTCTCACTTTTCACATCAATTCGAACTGTCCAGTCTCCTCCATAGCCACTACCATCCTCCTTGGATTTCAAGAAACTTGTAGCCAAGGTCATGCCCTGGTCAATCAGCACCTGATGTCCATAATCCCTTCCACTGTGATGCGTCCAACCATACGTGCTGAGCTCATCAGAATCTTGGCAGACATGTCGCATGAAATATCTTCCATCCTTCACTCCGTCCATCGGCCAGCAACCCAAAGATTGGGGTGTCCTGCCATTTACAGTTACCAATTGTCCAGACTTGATACCAAGAGATAAAGGATCAACCAAAGTGAAGGAGAAAAAAGAAACAGATACAAATCAACATGTAACACCAGTTCAGCATAGAAATTATATAGGGTGCCTTCTGCCTTGTTTCTTTGCTGTAAATGAAATTATGGATAGATGGCAGATGTCATAACCTTTTGTCATCTGTTGACAGTCACATGCCCAATTTATCTTTCAAATGATCTGACACAAAAGGAATAACTTTTTAGAAATAATTATTATTATTTTAATAAGTAAATAATTAAAAATTTTAGTATTTCTTCTTTTACCTTAACAAAACAACTAACATTTTTTGTTGTTGTGATAAGAAACTTTAAGCTCCTCAAATTTATTATTTCATCATACTCATTCTTATTACTAGTGGACTTTATATTAGCATAGGATACAACATTATGTTTTGTTAAGAGCCTGTTCTTGGTTTTTCATCACCATTTGTAAAGTGACTACAATTTTGCTTAACTACCTCATTGTCAATCATCGATTTAAGTTGTCTAATGCAGTGTAAATTACAATGTATCTATTTTGTAATTAACTCTAAATGCTGTTGCGAATTGGTGGACTCATCTTTTTCGAGTTGGAAGAAAAAGTAGTGGTTTCTCTTTGTATTTTTAAAAGAAAAAGCATGGAAAATAAAGTTTAAATTTAAACTAAAAATATAAGTAAACATGGTTTGAAAATTTAGAGTTTGAATTAAATAAAACTCAAACACAAAAGTGTGCTAAATGTCAAATTTTTTTAATTCTTTCTCCAACTATATTCAAATAATTTTATAAATAGTTTCCCATAAAATTTTGACTTTAAGCTAGGTATAAGAATTTCATCAATCTCGAGCGTAGTGCAGAATAACAAACAGAATCTAAAATTAAATTGGTGTTTGAAATTAAACAGCAGAATGGAATAATAAAGTATGATTCCAAGATAAACCTGAGGGCGATATGTTCCCCAAAGACCGATAAAACGAGGATAAAGGAAAAGAGGTTGGTCCAATTCCAAGTGATCATGAGATCCCAACTTATTGAGGGATTTCACCATATTTATCAAGACTACGATGCATGACCTCAAATCAAGTAAGCACCATGATTATCACGAAATCCAAGGCGCCCCTAAAGTCTGCCTTAACCTTGAGACCTTGATATATTCCATCTTCAACATTATATGATGACACATATACAAGTCAAATAATTTGTTGTCTTTGTTTTAGTTTAATAAGTTTTAAGTCACGATTACATGCATCTGAAATGAAATTTGAAAACTTAAATCATAGTACTAGGATGACATGAAACTAAATATTTAATAAATGACAATCGATAACAAAATGGCGTAGAATCTGTTGGAATAACTTGGATAAAACATATATAAATGTGTCATTTGTAAAACAATGAAGATGGAACAACATCTAGTTTAATAGCGTAATAAATCGGTTCAAAGCCTACAAGTTTGATAATACTACAATAACTAGAATACTTATAATTCCAGTTTTACAAGTCAAAATCTGATTTATTGTCTTTGTCTAGTTTAATATGTTTTTCCATCTCAATTGCCCACACACAAATGAAAAGTTATAACAAGACAACGAAAAAACCATCGTACTAGGACGACATGAAACTAATGCTAAATAAAAATAATGAAATCGATAAACAAGATAAAACTTAAATCTATGTGAACTGTTTTTAGAATAAATTGAAGACAGTTGAGTGATTTCATAAAAATAGTAAAAATTATACACTTCTAACTTAAGAAAGATGAGTGAATAGAAAATAAAGTAAAGAGAAAATGAGGCTAAGTTCACATTGCTACCTTTTGTAAAAAAGCAAATTTCTATATTTCAGGAAAAAGAAAAAGTTATGTTTTTGTGCGCTAATATGAGAATATTTAAACAGTAAGTAATGAAAAATATTTTGATTGAAGGACTAAAATACCTTGGCCTTCTATCCATGTCATCTCCACATATGAAAATGTTGAAATTTAAAAGAAAATTTATTCCTTAAAAAGAAAAAAGAAAAATTTATTGGAATCAGTAAAAAAGAACCAAATGTCATAGTTCATTCATAATATTTTGGCCCAAAAATTCTCTATCCAAAGTCAAGCCCGACGAAAAAGAAATTTTGATAAATTTCCCAACAAGCGAGAAAGAAAGAATTGAAAAAAATAGAAGGAAAAAAAAAAAAAAATATATATATATATATATATATATATATTAGTTAGTATGTATGCATCAAGGACGAAATGTCACAAAAATTGGTAATATTGCAATATATCATATATCGACCAAAAGTCACCCAAAATCGATTAAAATCGAGAATATCGTTGATATATCATCGAAATTTAGGTGATTAGTAAAATATCCTGCGATATAATGTCGAGGTGTGAGGATGAAGCCCTGACAAATCGTTAATCGATGATTTATCATAGGTCCTTCTATATGTTGCTAATTTATGATTTTAGAAAAAATCGATAGTGTGTTTGATTCATCGAATTTGTTGATATGACACTCCATAATCATGTTTTGAACTTGAAATAATAGGGAAAGAAAAAAAAATGATTTTCTCATTTTCATAATGAAAAATATAAATGAGAATAAAATATGATTAATATTCTTTAAATTTTTGCATGTTTTTAGTTTCTTAATACTTATATAATATAAAAGATAAACAAATAAATGAGTTTGATTAAAGTATATAGGTAATTTATTAAGTTTAAACCTTTTTTGTTTTCTTTCATTATATTTTTCTCTCTATTTTTCAAAGGACTCTAAATAAAGTTTTGGACATAAATAGGTTGACTAAGTACTAATATAGGTTATTGAAAACCAAAATAGTAAACTAAACTATTGGTAATAGTATACATATCAACAATACCATAGTCACTAGCAGCGACATTAATTTTTTTTTTAAAGTTAATGCCTTAATCATTAAGCTACTTGATAATATTAATTTAAAAAAATTCAATCGGCGTGGCCAGGACGCATTGTTTGGACATTACTTTAGCACTGCAGAAACTATTTGATTTTTTAAATTGTATTGGTTTGGAACAAGACTCTATAAAAGAAAATGAGAGGAGAGAGCTTCTTTGTGAAACTCCATATTATTGTAGCCTATTTTACAAGAAGACCTCTCAAAGACTCCATAGTTCATTCTATTGCTCTCTCTACTTGAAGTATAGTGAACATAAATATATTTCTAAGAGACAATACATAACGCCGAACATGTAGGTGATATGGTTAAAGTCTTTCTAACTTAACGAAAGTCTTGAATTCGAGCCACAGGAATGCCTTTCTTATCCTTATGATCTATCCTACCTCGAATGAAGATTAATCTAGATGTAATATGACTTAAAGTTTATTTTGCCGTGTGTGTCTGCAGGACTCCTCGAGAACACCTCCTTGATCTAACTTGAGCAAGCAAAAACAAAAACAAACAATACATGTAGACCTGTGAGACTTTAGGAGTGCTCTCTACTTCTTACTGAGCTTATTTGTGGGTTGACTGGTAACTTCCTCCACCTTGATAAAGGCATGCCAAACACAGTAGCTAGCACACCATCTCGCTCAAGTTCATAACTTCATTTTTCAGTTTCAAGATTCTGCCATCCACATCTTCTGAAAACCTTATTTTCTTGATTTTTGGTCTTGTATTTCATCTTTCATTTCCTCGATTTGATCCTTGATGGAATCAAATTCTTTTCACAGTGTTTTGGCAAGTCTTTTAAATTGTTTTGACGGATTACGTAACATCATTAGCACTAAGTATCGATGGTGTCGATATCCTCCATCTTGAACTCTGTTTCGATCTAACTTATTTAGCGGTAGTCCCGGTTTGGCCCGATTATTGCCCCAAAACATCATGATCTCTCGCAAGTCTCAAGGGTTTCCTTGTCTGGCTTCTTGTCACGGACTTAGGTGGTGTTTTTTTTTTATAATACTAAATAGAACTTTTTTGAACTTAATCTTTGAATATAGTACTTAATAACATTAAGTATTAGAGATTTGTTTGTTTTTAACATTGGAGTATGATAAGGATGGCAATGAGGCAGTTATTTCGGGTTCTCAAATGGGGCCAGTTATTTCGGGTTCTCGTCTTGTCGCTCTTAATGAGGCCAGTTTGGTTTAATCGCGGGTTTTTTAAGCGGTATTATTTACTCATGCCCCGTTATATTTTAAAAATAATTTTTATTATTTTATTTTATACTTTAATATAAATAATAATAATAATAATTAGAATGTTTTTAATAAATAATTTATAAAAATTCATAATATTTTTATTTTTTATGAAATATATTAATTTTAATATAATAAAAATAAAAAAACAAATATAAAATAAAATAAAAACAAAATCAAATGTAAACAGGACGAGTTTGAGAATTTTCTCATCAGTCTCGATCCGTTTAATTTTTAAATAAGACAAGTTTAGGAATTGAAAAAAATAAATGGCTAGGATTCGAGGATGGGATCCTTGTCTGAAACCCTCATTGTCATCCTTGTGGTGTATGTGCTAGCCTTCTCCTTGTTGAATGACGATAGAGTTTTTTAACATTTTAATTGGAAAATGACTTTTACGAATAGAAAAATGAAGCCTCACTTTCTAATCGAACTTTTAAAGAATTTCAACAATAGGTCTGAAAATTTAAAAAACAAAGCGGCTTAATAGTGGCTTGAATAGCTTTCAACATTAAGTCAAAAAACAAACACCACCTTAGTCTCCACTAATGCAAGCTTTCGATCCAAGAACTTCAGGACGAGACTAGATACTTCTTATGCGAGAGGATGAACATAGGAAGAAGATATTACACGTGTAATGATGCGGACGACTTGTTAGGCGTGGTGATGGATGCCCCGTTATGCTTCTTATCCACGGACTTAATCTTTCCACTAATGGCTTTGATCCGAACTTCAAGGCGAAGGACTTAGCTACTTCTCATGCGAAAGGATGAACATACGAAAGAATATTACACACATAGTTGAGAGGAATTCTGATTATGTGGGTGGAAATGTTGTGTGTTGGGCATCCCAAAAACACTTATTTATAGAATCTATATTGGGAGTATTATTAAGTGTCTACGTGGTTTAATTGATATCCTACCGACTCAAGTGAATTATTAGCTCCTCCTCGTCGGTATATGGGTTAATGTTCTTATTGTGGTTCCTTAGAAACAAAATCTACAACTTTTACCGACAAGATTATGACAGATCTTGTCTTTCTATCTTTATTTTATGAGAAAAGTAGGTTATAGGCTGTCAATTTGGAAATATTGAGACTTTTATTAATTTGATAATTCAATAACAAGATGTTAATTTGGAAAAATATTATTTCTTTGAGTGTATATTATTGGACAAAAATACCTTTGTCCCAGAATCCTTTTTCTTTGGCACCTAAGTTAATCCTTAAAAAAAAAAACAAAAAGCAAAAAAAAAAAAAAAACACTACATTCTCTTTCACCCCTTCCTTTTCCTTTTCAAACCTTAAACTTCATTTTCTTTTGGAACAAATGGAAAGAAGATAAAGAAAGCAGTCGAGAAATCCTGAATGAAGTTCTCATAACTCTAACAAGAAAACCTGACCTAGGCCTCATTGATTTGGTTTCCCCTCGACCTTCGTCTCCACCTTACTCTTTGAAAGGCAAGCAGTTAAGGTAATAACTTGCTCCTTGTCTCTCAAGCAACCTTGATCTTAGTTTTGATTATTCGTTAATACATCTCACCATTTGGCCCGGAAACAAAGGTAAAAACTTACCTTTGAAATTGATATTATAAAATTTAAAATTTTTCTTTTCACAGGTTTATTGTGGGTTGTGATTTTATTTTTCCTAATGGTTATGTTCTTTTTTTCTTCAATTTTACTTGTTTGTGCTTGAAATTTTATGCAGAATTTGTTTTATTTTGGATTTTTATACTATTGATTCACAATGAAGAAACCTTAAGTTGAATCCAATGGGAAACTGAATGGTATTGAATACATCAGAGTCCGAGTTTGTTTCACCTCTTCATTATTCTTCCCTTATTTTTATGACTTCATATGAAAAAGGTAAGAAGGGACTAAAGGGATAGGGTTCACTCATATAATTTGCGACTGTTAGAGCACAACTCACCAAAATTAACATCGTAATTAATTATATATACAAACAAAAAGAAGGGTAAAGGCAGGGGAAAAGGGTTGGAATTCTTACGGTGTGAATCTTCACATAGACCTTTTCAAACATATTTGGGAAGTAGGAAAACCGAGGAGAAAAGGATTCACACACAAGATCCTATTCAGCTAGAGGCAACACTTCTAATGAACATGATCTAGTGTGTGAATCCTTTCTAGAATAGGAAGAGGCAATCCTTTCTAGTCTTCCTAAAATTTTTGGCATCTTTAGTTCTTCATGAATCACTGAAGAGACAGGTCAATTTGTCTCATCATTAATCTTCCAAGATGCCTTTCCTTTTAACTTTCTCAAACTTCTCTGGGTGTTGTTGTAGAAGGCTTTGATTTGTCATGTGTAAAACATAGAAAAGCATGAATCGGCGTTTTATAATATAATACTTATGAAAGTATGATGTGTATCTAAAGAATTTGTTCTTTTGGATGGATCACGATATTTGTAACCAATGTCCTTTTGTCATAACTACTTTATTGTATTTGGGTGCTTTCGTTGAACCCCTAGCTTTTTGGCATAAAACTTGTAGGAAATGGGTTATGTAGTGATGATTGTTTTGCAAATGAAGGCTAAAAAGTTTGCCAAAATGGAAAATCCTTATAGTTTGCAAGCAATAAAATTTGCTTAAGTGTACTGTGCATTTCTATCTTCATGACTAAGATTCCTTTGATAGAAAACTAAGATATAGTTCCCATCATGATAATTTTCTCTTCTCATTAAATTTTTTCATATTTTTCTCCTTAACTTATTGAGTTTTTATATTAATTTTATTCAAATGTTTGTAACTAAGGATATATGATGGATGGAGACATGTTTTGCTACATTCATAGAAGAGTGTGAATGGGTTCACAGTCCTCACGATGGATAAGGCAAATATAGTAGTAATCCTCATGAATCAATTGTTAATCGTACATAATATGTCTCATGCTGAATTTGTGGCGTATGCATTTTATTGTGATGGATATTCAGCCCATTTCAACTAAAATTAGCTTCACACTCCAATTTGATCCGTCATGTTTAGTACCATTGGTATGGTATCAAGAATGTTTAGATACAACGATTGATTTATTTGTTTATATGTATCTACTTGTATGTGAAGAGATAAGCGGGTCGACCGACAATGTAAATATCATTATGCATAGTTGCTACGTTGTTAGTATTTCACTTGTACAAGGTTCTTCATGTTTTGATTAATTTTTTCACTTTGGCGGTCCCCAACCACCTATTATGCGCCTCTAATTCTTCCTCTAGTTACATCTCTAATGATGCCAATGTGATCGTATGGATATCTCAAGAGTCATTGCATTTGATTCATTAGGTTTTCCCAGATGTGCGAAGGTAAAATTTGGTGAACTTAGGACGACAGGTTTGAAAATCACGATTATTAGTAGTAATACCTTCACAATGCGCTACAGATTTTTTGAGATGCTATGTATATGATGTCTTTATTTGGCGATTTTGATATTCTTTTAAGAGAAATAGTTCAGCACATGACCATTCTGTAACACCCGTCTAGAGATGGTGTATAGTACATGATCTTTGTAGGGTGTATAAGAGTACCGTGTCTTGTAATATTTTGGAGATGAAAATATGAAATGATAAATTATGGAACCCTGAGATTTTGGTGCTAGTGCAAGGTAAAATTGTAATTGACCATAAAGGACATGTAAGTCTATAAAACAAGTAGAATGGACCATCATATAAATAGCAAAAGTTGATCTTAAAAATTATTGGGGAGATGAAGGACTTAATTGTAATTAGAAGAGACTTGAGATTATAAATGTGGGGAGACAAACAAATAATTCATTTTGGTCTCAAAGAGCTAGAGCTCCACATTTTGGAGAATAGAGGAAAGAAGAGCAAGGAAGAGGAAGAGGAGGAAGAAGAAGGAGATGACAAAAAATTCAGGTATGTGTTTGCCTTGGAATCATGGGTATTTGGGTTCTTAAGGTTTGGTATAGAGATTAGTTGCTCATTTGGTCTAGGTTTTGTGCAAAGATCACATAAACCTTTGAATTGTTGGGGTTATGAGAGTAAAACCCCAATTGGTGAAAAATAAACATGGAATCATCAAATTATATGGTTTTAAAAGGGTGGTGGACTAGGTTGAGTTCTTGGATCCTAGGGTTTGTGAAAGTGAGTTCCAAACCACCAATTCAAGTTTTGTGAAGTTGTTTTGGATGATTTCCATGATGATTCTTGAGGTGTTGGATCTGAAGTTGTATGGAAATTGAATTGGTAGCAAAGTGGCAAAATAATAAATATGGGCAAAATTTGAGGTGTCTTGTTACATGTCTGGTACATCTTGGTACGCCATCACGAGCTGCAGAATATAAGTCACGGAAGGCCAACATGTCTTTGGGGTACGTATCGGCATATGCCGTACATGCCAGCATGGCCAGCATGTACCGGTCTGAGTCGGGGTGTGCGGTACATGTGAGCCCCGAAATGCGAAATCGCATGTTTTTGTAAATTAAGCGAATCCGTGCAGATAGTTCTGAACCTTATTAAATGATTAAGATATGTTCGAATAAGATTAGAACTCGACGAAAAACATAGCGTACCTCGTCGCCTCGGCGATATTCGTTGAGTGTGACTAAGTATAAGGAGTATGTTAAGTTATGCGATTACGTAGGCAATTAATATTTGCCGTATTCGGTTGAGTGTGTAGGTTAAAAAGCAAAGGCGAGGAAAAGTGTGGAACGTGCTCAAGTTTGCAAGCAAAGAGGTGAGTGTTCTAAACTCATTTCCTAAATGCTAGTGTATTATTATTATTATTATATTGTTTTACCTTTGGTATTTCATGGTTTGATTACCAAACCATTTCAAGAAACAAACAATGAATTAGAAATCAAGCAAATGGTTTGAGTTAAACCATTTTGAAAAATAAACGTGGTTTTAAATATGGTAAAAAACCATTTTCCAAGCAAGCAACAAGTAAGCAAATGGTTTTTGAATAATTAAACCATTTTCCAAGCAAGCAAGTAAATGGTTTTGAATAAAATTAAACCATTTTTCAAGCAAGCAAGCAAGCAAATGGTTTTAAATTGTAAAAAACCATTTTTTAACAAGCAAGCAAAAAGAATATTTGCGAAAAACAGGCCTTTCCTAGTTCTAAGCAAGCAAACCGGTCAGGTATTCCGCACGTGCACGGTGGAGTTAGGATCCTCATTGCATTGTAGTTTGCACAGTACGGCGAACTTAGGTCCTCGTCATGCATTTAAAAGTATGCGCGTAAGGAGTATAGGTGTAGTTCTAACTAAATTACACGTGGTGTCTACGAGGTCAATTCCACCATATTCAGGAAAAAAGGTGATGCGGACACGAGTCCTTCCAGCCATACGGTCGTCTTGGGCTCAGTGTTCGTACAAAGGTCTGGCAATAAGGCCTCTAGTGGTTGATGTTTTATAAGCGCATGATATATCTGAGTTTTTGAAAAAATCAGCATTGGTTCAAGTGCTTCTGAAACTGTGAGTTTTAAAGCAAGCGGTTGAGCCTAGGCTCAGTTTAGATTCAAAGCGATCGGTTGAGCCAAGCTCAGTGGGATTTTAAAGCAAGCGGTTGAGCCCCGGACTCTAGTTTTATTTTCAAAGCATGCGGTTGAGCCCGACTCAGTTTTTATAAGAAAAGTTTGAGAAATTTTTAAAGCAAAAGGTTTGTGAAATGTTTTAAGAAACTTTGAAGCAAGATGCAAGCAGAGAAATTTTGAGAAGTTTTATAAACTTCTAAGCAAGCAAGCCATAAGAGTTTTATAAGCTTTTAAAGAACAGCAAAGCAAAGCAAGCAAGCAAGTATTAAAAGTTTATTAAACTTTTAAAAGCAAGCAAGCAAAGAAAAGTTTTAGAAACTTTTAAAGCAAGCAAAGCATATTAAAGCCGGGAAAATATTTATAAAGAAGTTTTACATTTTGAGATGTTTCGGAGAAACAAAACATTTTATAAGCATTACACTCAGACTCGTTTAGCTCATTATTTTGCATTTTAAAAACTATTTTCCAGGTACAGGTATGCATAAAGGCTGGAGCACAATAGGATTTCTCCTGACATTGTACAAGTGTTGTAATTAATATTATTTTGTAAGGAAACACTTTGAATATGTATAATGGAACATATGTATGTACATAGTTTTAGTAACTCGTTGCAGTATGTTGGGATGCTGGTTACCATCTTTGGATATAGTGTAAATTGGATGTATACATGATTTGGAATTATACTATGTCGTAGTCATGCTGCCAGTTTTAAACGCTGGGTTTTACCAAATCTAAGTTATAAATAAAGAAAATTTTTTATAGGAGGTTTAAGCAAGCAATACGGCAGCTACGGGGGATTTACGTGGGTGGCCGGCTACATTTGGAAGGGGGTGTGTCCGACCATGCTTTAATACGATTCTTTGAGTGCCCATGGAAAATCACATGCCATGCAATTGGGTCATCTAATGTGGTTCAAGCCCATACTTTTCCAAATTTTCATAACCATAGTTTAGAATATTTGCCTCTTACCAACCTTTTGGTTATATCGGCTTGTACCTCTTTGGTAATTATTAATGTTATTTGGTCCACTCCACGGAATATCAACCTAGACAAATTTATACAAAGGCTTTGTAGGCAACATGTGATGCAATTAACTTATAATCAAGCTTAGTGGAAATGAAGGAGAAAGCAAAAGAGAGAATTCTGATCTTTGAAAAATTACTACAAACTTTTATACTGGATGTGTGAAGTGTCTGACAAAACAAAAACCATTGTCGAGTTGAAACATTCGAGTAATGGAAATTTCTAACAACAATTCATTGTTGATTCAATTTCAATTCAAGGTTTTTCAATGGCATATCGCCCTATCATATATATTGACTCATCCCATGAGTGGTCCTTATGTGATGCATTATTTTCAAGCTATTTTGCCTGTGGTATGGCTTCATGTTCCTACTAGCATTTGGGTTGTAAGATCGAGGAAGAATTATGAAGATTGGTCATGGTTTTAAATTTGAAGAAAGTGGTTTAAAATAGAAGTTGTGATTATTTCTGATAGGCATCTTGCCAAGTATTCTTGAGATTTTGGAGCTGAAAATCATGCTTATTATTATAAATCACTTAAAAGATAATTTTAGTGCTTTCCTTAGGCATACGAGAAACAAGGAGTAAAAGAAAGTGCACTTAAATGGCTAGATAATATCACTTAAGTAAGGGGTAGAGCCAAATTACAATGTTTGCATGTATGAACTACGAAATTATAATCAAGCTTTAGACACATGGGAAAGTGCACTACGGGGAACATTGCTGGGTCATGTCAAAGTTCTCCAAAGTAAGTGGGACCAAGTGACCACCAACCTTGATTTATTTGTTATGGGCAAAATAGTGACATCAATCCATTTGCAGCTTCATAATGAACACGTAGCAACTTGGAGTTTGCTAGTTAAGCATAAAGAAGAGTCAAACAATTTAGGGTGCATAGAGCTAAAGATTGAAGAGAGGTGATGACTAATATTGCTAAGGAGAGGCACTTCCAGGTTATTGATTCATGAATGGGTTCTTTTCTCTCTCTTTGGGAAGACATTTGCTTAAGTGTTGATATGTTCCAATCATTATATATAGTTTGCATGTGGGAGATGCGATGGAAAATGGAGTAGGAGAATTCCTTGTGGGCATGCATGGTATGCTGTCATTGACAAAGCGTTCTTTGATTTTGTTAGTATTGGTACAAATTTCCCCTAAGCGAGTTGATATAATTAGGGTTCTTTCCTCTCGGTATAGAGACTCATAACATACTAAGTGTGAATCTTGATGGTGTAGTGCGTGATACTTGAGAAAGTTTTTCTCTTTACAACCTCCACATTCAGAAAGCGACCTCCCAAAAGACTAAGGAAGAAATGTATTGAATCTGATTTTAAGACAGAGATAGTATATTTAACTGTGGTTTTATTAATTGAGTACAATAGGTAAGCTTACAAAATCCATTAGCTTAAATGCATTAATGACTTTATGTAGTATGTTTTGGACTGATGCAACTAATTTTAGACTGTTTTATTAACTTAGGTCATATTCTTTTTTGTATGATGGATATATGGTGACTTGATTCTTATTAAAGCTATACTCTCATTTTATTATGCATTTTCATAACTTCATGTTGTTCACAACTTATTCATGCAATATCATAAATTTGTAATCTTTGTTTATTTGTTTGTGTCCCAAATTAATTAAAAGTTGTGTTAGCCAAGATTCCTAACAAGCTGAAAAAGAGTGAATTGATTTATAAATGCAACATGTTTTTAAATCCTCGGTTACTCAAATTAGATAACTCAAATTGTGATCAGATATGACAAATATAGTAGAGGATGGTTCAGCATATTTATGGTGCATGACAACAATTGCTTAACTACTTAGATGTTTGTGGAGAATAAACTAATTATTTATTTATTTTATTTCATTGGTTTCCCCATTTGTGATAACGACCATTGGCATATTCATATTTGACATTGTGCTGAAATAGAATATTATCATCTTTTCCATTGAAATGTCAAAACAAGATCAATGCCGCATCAAGGAGATTATCATTGTCAATTTCTAGGGCTCTGCATGCATTTGGCCTCTACATGAACGTCGATATATCTAAGTTTGAACATGTACAACCCGAAATAGACTACCATTATTCAAAAGTTTTTCCCTTTTAATTTTATTTTTTATTTGTTCTTAGCTATTGGTCTCATTAATGAAGATGCATCATTCTCACTATGGTTTGATTATGGTGTGTGTCTGATAAAATTTATGGAATATTGGAATGACTCTTACTAACTGGCTTGATTTGCGAAGTAGCTAAATCATTATTATTAATTGAATTTACTTTAGATTTGCTGCATAATTAATTTACCATCTTTGTGTGGGAAAAAACCCAATTAATATGATGGTTGGTTCTTATTTGATTATGGATGAAAGCAATGGCTAGAGAACTCTAACGAGGTTGTTGATCGTTGACACATGTCTCATTATGTATTATAAAAGAAAACATGTTCAGTGCGCAATTGATATTCAAATTATCTCCAAACCTGAATTGATTGTGTTCTAGTTCTCTACAGTGACTCCATATATGACTGATATAAGACTTGTGTTGAATTGTTGGTAGTTTTGTTATGCTAATGTTGTTTGATTATGTAGTTGATTACTTCATAGGGTAAAGATCTATGGAATATCAATATTCATATTTTCAAATCATAATTTCCTTGGTTGGTCTTGAAGGTACTAATATGTGTTGTGTTATTTTTTCAATATTCGAAGAAATGTGAAAGTATGAATGCTGGAGGAGAAGATGCCCAAATAATTTTGACCTTCTTATGATGGAGTAACACTCTTTTTTGGATCATGAGAAGCAAACTTTAACAATGGAGGAAGAATTAGTGGATATACTTTATCATGTTTCTAAGATGAAACCAAACTTGGATTATTATTGATAATTTTGTTTTCAGAGATGGATAGTATCATTTTGTTTGGTAGTAAATGGACATTGCCTAACATATGTTTAATTATTATTATTCGAGTTTTTAATATCGTGAAAGTGTTACATAAAATATGTAAAAATGTTTTATTAGCTAATTTATGTTTTTTTAAATGAAAAAAAAAAAAATGAGAATTGATATATTTTTGCCAACAAATTAGTAGACACATGTTCTACCTCGACTTCATTAATGTTGTACCTTAGCTTCACTGAGTGTTCCTCAAAATTTATCAAAGTTGTACCTTAACCATAAGGTTGTTCTCAGCTTCTAATGTTGTATCTTACCGTTGCTAAGGTCGTTCGTCCACTAGGCTATGGTTGTGCTTAGCTTCACTAAGTGATTTAATAATTAATTTCTATTTTTTGAATGAAAAATAGACATACCTCTTAATAAAAGTAGGAAAAACTACACTACCAACCACAAAAATTGTAACTTGCTTTATATATATTTTTAACACTTGTCATTAATTAAAATGCATCCCATAAGTTCTATTCACCACTTGGTGCTTTACATGTTTGGAATATAATTTTCACCTCCCATTTGACGTGTTTAATGTTAAAAATACATCATTTTTCACCTCCAATTCACGATGTTTATGAGGATAAAGAAATTAACAAGTATTCACCTAAGATCATACCTCCTTCCACCTAAGGTTGTATATAACTTGCTAAAGGTTGTTCCTCAGCCACACTAATGTTATGCGTAAGGTTCATTAAGGTTGTATCTTACTTCACTGGGTTGTACTTGACTTCATTAAAAGTCTTATCTCAACTTAACTAAGGTTGTACTAATGTTGTTCCTCAACCATTAATGTTGTACTTAAGGTTCATTAGGTTGCACTTCAACTTTGCTAAGGTTGCACCTCAACTTAACTAAGGATTTACCTTTTAGCTTCCACTAGGATGTTCCTCGAATACCTTAATATTGCTTGAGCAAAGTATTTTTGTCGAAATATACACTCAAGCACATAATGTAGCAGCACATAATGTTTTCCAATCAACATATTTGTTATGGGTTATCAGAATTTGGTTCTAAATCCGATATTGAGTGGCGTCCTTTAACTGCTTTTACTCTTATTTTATCATGGATTATGCTAAGGTGGCGAAACTCTCTTTTCTCTACATCTACATGTTTTAAGCGGCGAGTATGATCACGTAGAAAGGCTAATTGAATTAAAAAAGAACAACATCCGTTTTTCTTAGATTGGAATCTTACCCCATTGGCGTGTGCTGCGGGGAGTATTAATCATGCACCTCGCACATTTATTAGCTTTATTTTATGATATTGAATATTACCTTGCGCAGGCTAATGGCAGACATAGGTTTAAGTACTTTCATACTTGATTATTCGATTGTAGGTTTCTAAATGGATTTTTCGTCTCTGTGGCTCTTTGTTCTGAGAAGCTTTCTTACTTTCAGCTTTTATGTTCTTGTTGAGCTAGCTGGCCCTTAGTTTTGGTATCCTATATATTTGAATCCTTGAATTCCCTTCTTGGCGAGTCGTGACGGCCAAACAACAGTGCCTTATAATGTTTGTTTGGAAATTTATGGACCTATTAATTTATTGGTTGGTATGATATTGTCCACTTTAGGGTCTATACCCTCATGGATTTGTTTTGTATTCTACCCCAGATGGTCTCATTACCCGATTTAATATATTCATAATTCTTCTTATATGTGGGACTTTGGATGCACACTCAACATATTTAGTGTTACTTGGAGGTCAAATAATAGCCTTAGAAAATCAATGTTATGAAAGAAAACAATAACTTCAAAAATAAAGCTAAGAATTCGGATGCCTCTTTTGCAAAAAACATTTTTCTTTTAAAGCTCCCCACAAGCCATTATCCACAAGGTTGAGCTGATACCTCGTGACTGAGGGCGTCCATCGCCCCAAACGCGACATCACCCACCATGGAAGGAGCCCCACTCAACTTCTACCAGAAGGAACTCAGCTCTAATTTTGCCACTAGTAGGCGACCACCCTTGCGCACTACTAGACGTCAAATAACATCTCATGATGCAGAGCGCCCGTCAACACATGGTCCTTATCATTGCGGCTTTGATCAACCACCCGACTTCATGAGCTAATGTGCATCTGCGGGAGAGATAGACGCACTTCGGCGCTAGATCAGTAGAAGACAACACCACCATTTTGAAACGGTGTGGCGCGATGCCGCGTCAGACTGTTTCATGCGGTGATGCGGCGGGTGCGATGAATCTTGCATCGACACATTAAATGGGGACCGGTGCCACGCCACAACTTCATGCATCTATCTTTGACTAGTTTGCCTTGCATTGGGCTCATCAAGAGGACTCAACTATTGGCTAGTTTATGCAGGTTGGATTAAAACCTTTCAACTACTTAGTCAAGTCCCCGGACTAGCGATAAGCTCCTCGAACTTAACGGCTGCACGAACTCCGAAGAAGTTTCATCCATGATCCACTTGCATGCGCATCTGGAACACTCTCATACAATTCCGCTCAAACCTATCAACATGCTTGATCTTCATTTAGTTCTTCCACAACAGTCACGAACGCACACACAATAAGTCTGTGACATATTGTTGAAAGGAAATTGTTACCTAGTAATATTTTCATTCATGTCATGCATTCGATGTGAAGCGTTGACACTACTTCATGTTTGGAAACAAATTAAAATTAATAATGTTTTTCGGTAACTAGAGAATATAACAAAAAAAATTTATTTTCCTTGATTGCCTACTTGATCTTGCATTCATTTGTGTCATTGGTATTTTTGTAAATAATGGCAATTTGAAATTACATACTCATTACCTACAACCTCGTACACCTATAAAAAATTCCTTAATTCACATCACGCATTACAAACATTTCATCCAAGTTATCAACTTGAAATCAAATTACAACCAATTACACCTATCTAATATTCAGCAAGTCACTACACATGCATTACAACCATTTCATCCAAATAAACTCAATTGCATTGAAATGACAACCAATACATAACAATTGATCATTTCATTTATAAACCAAATCATATAAATGTATACACATAATATAAATAACAATATGTACAGATCTAAATAATCATCAATGAGTCCCGCTTGATGGAGCTTGTCTTTCTCTTAGGATGCCATAATACACGGTATGATATGTAGGGGCATGTATGCGATCTCAAATGGATATGATGGGTGATGGCCGAACGACTCGGCGTGTGACGTGGGCGCTAGGTCGCCTAGGTGGGCATGCTCCCAAGTCTGGAACAGGAATCATAGTCTCATTAATGGGGCAATGCCCAGGTGATGTCGTAGATGGTAATGTGGCCTCTAAGGCTAGAAATGTGGGTGATAATGGTGGGATGACATGTGGAGTGGAAGTCTCTGAGGTGGTGTGGAATATGCGGGTGGTATGAAAGTTTGGGAGGGTGGTGTGGTATGGAAGTCTCGAGGGGTGGTGTGGAATACTTGTGTGGTCTGGAAGTCTCGGGGGTTGATATGGAAGTCTCATTAGTGGAACCACCCGGTCGACCACCACCTCGCTCACCAGCTCGACCACGACCTCGCCCACCGCCTCTCCCTCACCCTCGACCTCGGATCGGTTGCATTCTAACTATAGTGGATGAGGTAGGAGGTTTGATGGATGGTTCGTATGGCAATGGGTGCCTCCTCATCATCATGCCAGCGATCACGATGCTCCTCTCAATCGATAAAATTAATCTAGCTAATGTAATGATGTCATGCAATGACTTATGAGATATATTAGCTATGTCTACCATCCTAGAGATCTAAAAAAACAAACCAAACAAGCATTCGTCATATGGAAGTCTCATTAGTGGTGATATAGCTAATATAACAAGCATGGGGGGGGGGGGGGCAGGAGGTGGTGATATGGAAGTCTCATTAGTGGAACCACCCGGTCGACCACCACCTCGCTCACCAGCTCGACCACGACCTCGCCCACCACCTCTCCCTCACCCTCGACCTCGGATCGGTTGCATTCTAACTATAGTGGATGAGGTAGGAGGTTTGATGGATGGTTCATGTGACGTAGGTGCCTCCTCATCTTCTCACGACGTGTTTGATGCTCCTCTCAGCCAGTAAATTGATATAGCTAGTATTATGACGAATGTCGTGCAAACATGAAGCCCATGAGATATATTAGCTATGTCTACCATCCTAGAGATCTAAAAAAACAAACCAAACAAAAGTAAATTTTTTATCTATGCATTAAATTTTGGAAAATAATTGAATAAGTGGGATGTTGCGGCTGTATTATGATACCTCATTTGATCCCTATGGAGTGGTGGTGTGATCAAACATGGCGTACTACATCGATACCATTCCATATATGGATCATGAGTCCATAATACCGTAGAGGTTATGTGATGATCCTCTTTGAATGCGTAGCCCATAAAGCGGCGTATTGCCATGATATGTCTCTGTCCATGGCATCCTCATATGTCTGACCAAATGTAGCTCTTGTTCTAGGTAAGATGAAGGTTGTTAGTGATGCTCTAACCCGATGCTTACATTTGTCATTATATGTTTTATATACATGAGGCATTTATCATTTTATCTTGTTATTTAAATTGTGGTTTAGCAGTAACATCGGATCCTTGAATAGTTGCTTCACTTTATGTCATCAGAAGTATGTGACTTGATAGTTGGATACGCTTTAGAGGCATTTGCACTGCTGCATCGTCTTGGCTCATTCTTCTTTGGATCGTTTCGGAAGAAGAAGGAGTTATGTTTGTGTTTGGTGTATTGTGTGATCAAGCAAATTTGCACTAGTCGAAAGGATTCGGTCTAAGCGGTAAGATCACGGATTTCCTTGATTCATTTTTAGTTTTCATCAAACCCGCTTGGATCACGATCTGGTTGACGATTAATTTTTTTTTTATTTCATTTGCATTTTCTTATCATTTGGATTCCAACAAGGTATCCCACGATGGCGATCAAGACTTGCCTTGGACGATGCCACTCTACAGTCTCAAAGTAGATAAGTGGTGACACTGTCCACCAAATCTCCTAATCAGGTAGACATATATCAGGTAGATGGGCAACCGACTCTCCGATGTATGGCTCACATAACACCTACAAATATCCATGCTACCCTAATGTTAATATGACTAAAATTATCGTTATTGTGAGTGTGACTAAAAATAATATATATTAATATACAATTACCTGATCATGAGTCTATGCATCCAGGAATATGATGTAGAAGACCACTAGATGGGTTTATTCACCGTGATAAAGGTACTCTCAGCGAAACCTAATGGATCAGTTGGCTCAAGCTCACTGTCTCAACCTCGGCTCAAGCTGGTAATCCATCTTTGAAGACCTCGATTCTTGTTTCCATCAATTGCATCGCCATCATCGTGTAAATGTTGAGCGTAAGAGAGTGCTGATCGACAATCGGTCACCGTGTAGTCTTTCCCGAGACTAGAGCTAGATAAGAAAACCATTAATGTGGCAACATCCTAGTAAATGACTTTTATATGTGCATGTTTATAAAAAAATTTATCAATACCTGTAACAATGTCATACAATCGAAAATCTCAATAGCACCATCGCAACTCGCTCGGCATAACTCTTGGTATAAGTGTCTTTGGCGCATTACAATTGTAAGTAGATGCATCGGAAATCTCATAGTAATGGGAGGAAAGCAGAGGTGGACATGCATACGCTTCTTATCTGCAAATGAAGGATCCTAAGCGATCTTTGGGATGAAACCATGTTATCTGGCTCTGTGTCACGCAAATGCGCTTCTATGGTTGGGTCGATAAGTGTTGGAGACAACCCGATGCATTGATATAGTAGATCCTTTAAGCGAGTCGGCGGTGGGATCACACCCCTAGCGACTCTTGACATAGTGACGTTCTCGAAGTCACATGTGCGGTGGTGGTGGTCCATAGTTGTGCGGAGTGGGATGATAGCAACGTATCTTGTAATGTGATCGTCATCTCCCCGGCCATTAAATAAAATGTGTCTCGGGACACCATCTCTCGACAACTGGGATGAGGCCCAGTTGAGTGTGGCGTGTCTGATGAATCTGAACGTGAATCAGCAGATCAGATCACATAAGGCGAATGAGGATCCATCTACCACTCTTGCATGAACCTGACATCTATTGTAGACATGAGTACCGGCCAAGCTACAAATTCTGAAGATATTAATAAATCAATTCCCGCCCTTCGTTACACAATAATTGTAAACAATATTTTTATGATATGAAAAATGCATACCTTAGTAGTGTCCACTAAATGAGGCGATATCTGTCACCTTAAAAACAAGATGATTTATCTAACGGATCACACATCATAAGGCACTTGAATGCCATATCGTAACATATATGTCAATAACAATTAACAAATGAACAAGTACTAGAATATAGATAACAAGTACGAATTATTAAGGCAATGTCAACAAAAAACATACATGTTTCAGTTAACTTGATTCATATTTTTGACTAGATTGGGATTGTGACCCAGGTTGTTTTACCTGACTCACATGTAATAGTAGTCTTCCCCTCTCTAACATCCATTTCATAATGAAAGCAGATTTTGATTTAGGACGTGTCGCGTGATGTGTGTTTCATTGACTCGAAAGGAATAATGGTTGGACCATCATAAGGAGACCATTCATATTCATTGAAGATGGGATGGAACAAGGTTGCCCATGTATCATTATACGAATGAGTACTGTAGTAGCCTTGAACAAATGATAGAAAATCTATGGAAATGGCGACATCTTTGTATAATATGACTCTGGGGAAATCCATATATAAGTGTCTTACCACAAGTGCATTTATGGTCATGATTGAGGCAATGTGTTGACCTCTCTTTGGCTTGACATGAAATCGTCCTTGGTTGTGATCTTAAAGAACAATCTCCAAATGATCTAGCCTTAACCATGTGCCTTAATCTTAGCATCAACATAGAGTATCTTTGCTCATCTAATGCTAATATATTTATAACCATGTTTCCTTCTTGCAACAAAATAACTATTAAGCTTGCCAGGGAAGTCAATTGAACCAATGTGGTTATGGGTAAGCTCAATAGCTAAGAATACTATTGAAAACCTTAGACATGTTTTTAGTCATTATCCCATATCTTCGACCTCTATCATGTGAAAGTGGCCATTTCTCAAAAGGGGTTGTCTCCAACCATCGTTGTGCTTCTAAATTAATTCTCATAATTGTGTTCATATGCTTATTGAATTTTCCAACTTTGGTGTTATAAAATTTATTCTGCATCAATTCTTTAAGATTTTATCTTTAAATCGATTCATAAAGTTTCTTGCAAGATTATGCATGTAAATCCTATGATATGCATATGGTTCAATCCAACCAAGATGAACATCAGTCATTGCTGCCATAATGCTTGGATGTCTGTCAGATATAACACAAAGTCTCATCCGTTGAGTTACCTTGTTTTTTAATACAGCATGCAACCATCCTCGGCTATCGATATTCTCTCATTATGTAATAGCAAATGCTAGTGGAAACAATTGATTATTTCCACCACAACCTATAACAATCATTAACGTGCCTTTATACTTCCCATACAAATGTGTACCATCAATACTCAGTATGGACCGACAATGTTTGAATCCTTCAATAGATGGATGGCTTGCCCAGCAGTTGAAATCACCCTCAGGAGTGTTATCGTATGACTGTCAAATGTTTTCCAAGTTACAACACATCCAGGATTTGCTTACTCTAATGTCATGAAGAAACGTGGCAGTTCTGCATGACTTATGGAAGTCCCCAAATAAGATTGTAAGTGTTTTATGTTTTCTAACAAATGCCTTCTTGTAAGCCAATCTTCATATCGAATTTCTCCATAATGGTTGCTTGGATAACAGCTACTAACAAAGTGAAGCGTATTGACATTGCCTTAATATGATCAACAACCAAGTTGGAGTCTAATGAGTGATGATGGTCCTAGATTCAAGCAAAGTTAGTGAGACTAACTATACTTATTGATTGTGAAGAAATATGTATCTTTCCATGACAATAGCGAAGAGCAGTATGCGGTGACACTCCTCGGCCTTCTTACATTTTAACGCTGCTTAATTTTTGAAGATGCAACAACCATAATTGTTGGTGTGCTTGAATAAGTGACAACAGCATCTTGCAAGCAAGTTTAGAAGTAAAAACCTAGCCAACTCTGAATTCTCCCTTGGGTTTGTGGTATTATAGTTGACCCATGGAGTCCAGTCACTTGAAACAACATTACCAAAGTTTTCCACATTTTCAAATCAAGTGATGGTGCTAAGTAATAATTAACGGTTCCCTCGTGTGGGTTATGGGCGAGGTCCTTAGAATCTAGGTCCTCGAATGCGGGTTATTTGAGAGACGTCATTCTTGGCGTCTTAGAGACATGTCCTACTTGGTCATTTGTCTATAAGTTGGTTAGGATTTAACAAAGACAAACATGTCGTCAGCAGACATGTCCATGTCCATCACTTTCATTGTCACCATCTTCATCATCTCCTTCCTCTTCTAATCTTTATCATCTTCATTTACTTCACATCTATATCGATTCATTATTCAAACTCTTTGTTTTGATCAATTCCCGACATTAAAATTTCCTCCAAGTAATAAATGCATGTAAGTACCAGTTGATTCACTTGTAGTAACAATATGCTTGAAAATACAATTCAATTTCTTCCATTCTATGAGTGTTAACTTGATTTCTAATGTTGAATGCGCACTATTGTCATCCCATATTGGACAAAGTTGGAGCCTATTTCCGCTTTTCAAAGGATACTTACAAGTGAGGACTAATTTAAACATTCCTTTATCAATACGCCTAGAGTATCATAGCTAACAATGATCATATGTGCAAATCAATCGGTGCATCGAAGGCACAATATGACTTTGTTCCCAACATATTTCCACATATGTTTGAGTCCTTCGGGTTTTCCATTACAAAAACATATGGCCGAGATAGTAAATCACACATTATTTACCTACACAAAAATTTCATTGTAAGTTAATATCATTACCAAATTGTCTTACAAAATAAACACACCAAGTGGAATGCAATAGTTACAAAACAACACATAAATCACTTAATTTAAAATAATGAAAACAATTTCATTAAACCCAAAACATATAAGATAGAAAATGTGCAATCACAATCTGTTCACACACAAAAAAGGAAGAAATAATGCATTTATAGTTGTGATCATAAAAAGAAAGAAAAGAATGTTATTAGTTTCAAAGTTGTAATGAAGGAAGGGTTTGGTGGGGGATCTTGTGCTGACATTTTTGGTGAGTGGCAAATGCGGTGTTGCTAGATGTACTAAATGTTGTAATCCATAAGTAGTTGATGTAATGAAGTGGTACGTGTGACCCTGAAAAACAAACTAGGGATTTCTTTTTCCTTTACCTAGTCTTCCCCCACTACCAACCAGTACTACTAGGTGAAATTTCCAAACAATTTTATCTTCTCTTATATCATGCTGGATCTTTAAGGCTCTGCTTGGCCGAGAGAAAAGGCTCTGAATGTCTGACTGAAATAAATTGCATTTTGTTGTGGGCGTACAAAATAGTTTTTTAGATAGCATCAATAATAGAGTGAAAAAAAAAAAAGGGTTTGCAAAGATAGGTTTTTAGATGAAAACAATGTTGGTACTCAAACAACACAAGCAGGAGAAGAAATCACACATTACAAAAATGAACAACAAAATGTGTGAAAAACGCCATTCAACTTGCTATGGATTTCTCGTCATAGATTTTGAAAAACTCAACCTATATCTTAATGCACATTTTCTTATGACGAACCCTAAAAATCGAAATAGAAGTAGGTTACTTGTTGTGGAGGACTATGGTGATGAATCTGATGATTGTGGTGGCTTAAACGAAATAAACAACAAAATCAGCTGAGTGGGAGGAGGCGGGAGGAAAAGGGAAGAACAGTAGGAGAAGAAGAGTGCCTTGGTTTTAAAGCGATAATGTCGTAGTGTTGATTGAGGCGTTGGGAGTACCCAAAGTTAAATCTTGCAGACAGTGACTACGACGATAATATTAAGTTGATGCGCGATCACTAATTGTAGCATTGTGATTTTACGAAGTCTAATAACTTCAAAATAAAAGCTGAATATTCATATATGACATAGTTCTGCGTCTACGACTAGATGGGTTTAGGTTGGTATAATTGTGTTTTGGGTTGAATTAGTGTCGATACATTTTAATAAATGAGTTATTTTCTTTGTTACTCCCACACAACCAATATTTAAATCATGGTATCTTTGGATCAGTTAGTTCTGATAACCATATTAAAAAACTGTGAAGGAAGAAAATGAGAGCATAAAGAGACTACAAGTAGGCATATATTATTGATCTATTTTACAAGTACAGAGAGAGACCTCTCCTCTGAACTCCATATTATTGATGTCTATTTTACAATATAGTTTCTCAGTACATACAGAACAGAAATGAGAAATATATATTCCCTTTTTAAGCACACAGACAAAACAGAAAATTCACGCAGACAAAACAGAAAATACACGCAGACAAAACAGCCCTTCTGCTGAAGATCCTCTTCACACCGGTGGAGGAATAGCAAACTTGTCGGCAACTGCTTTTCCAGTTTGGACTAGTCTCAACTACTTTCTATGTTTGATATCGGTCTCTAGATCTTCTGGAAACCTTATTTTCTTGATTTGCTCTTGTATTTTCTTAAGATCAGTTGCATCTTTCATTTTCAATTGATCCTTGATGGAATCAAATTCTTTAGATGGTTTTCTAGAACTTTTGGCTTCTTTTAGGGTAGATTGATTAACATCTTTGATACCCAAGAGAGTATCAGTAGTGTCAATATCCTCTACCAGCAGGTTCTTTACCTCCTAATATTGAGCAAAAATAAGTTCATCTAGTTCTAGCTGATTATTTCCGCATGCATCATGATCATCCCAAATCTCAAAGGGTTGAAACCTTCCATAAGGCTGACCTCTTTGTCGATGGCTACTAATCGGTAATCGAAATGGTTCAGTTTGTTGTTGAACTGAAACGTTTGCTGCTGGGAGCTTACTCCATTTGCTATGGTACGACGATGACGAGTGCCTATATCTAGTTGATTGTCTGAACTTAGTCTTCCCACTAGCTACGGCAAACTTGATCACGTCCGTAAAGCTGCACCTTGAACAATACAACAACTGTTGTGTGGAAATGAATATCAGTGTGATAGTAATGAACATTGAAGATCACACAAATGGCTGAGAGGAATTCTGGTTATGGGTGGAACTGTTGTGTCTGAGCATCCAAAAACATATTTATGAATATATCTGGGACTATTATTAAGAGTGTAATTAACTTTCTATATTTATTTAATCTTGTGGATGATGCTGGGGTTAAAAAAAAAAAATAGACAAAATCCATTGTTATAATCTAATCTTATTAACGTGTCACTACACTTGGATTACTAATTACCTTTGTATTTTATTTTATGATATTAAGTTATGACCAACTTTGTTTTGAACCAATTCTGTGCCTCTAATCCTGTTGCTCTTTTTTTGTTGAGTTCCAGATAAGTTGAGAAGTCAACTCCTGTTATTTTCTTAGTTAACTTTTAGTGTTCTTGTTGAGCTGGACTCTCTTGACTTGATTTGGTGCCACCTTTGAATTCTTAAATTCCTTTCATGACGATCTCTCTCGTAACCAGGTGACCTCGTCCATAAAAATAAAATAAAATTTGAGTTATTGAAAAATTGAAGTCTAATTAATTAATTAGTTGTTGGTTGAAACCTTAAAATTGTATTTGATTCCTGAGTAATAAGAACAAAAGAAATTTGTTAAGAAAAAATTATTTTTATGTTTGATTGGTTAATAAAAAAATCTCAAATATAAATGAGGAAATACTATGTATTTATCTACATATTGATGAGTTAATATAAATAAAGTGGGTTTGAAGTAGTAAACAAAAATAATATGTTGAATTTAACTCTATTATTATTTTGTTTCATTTTTTTATTCTACTTTTTCCTCTCTATTTTCTTTTCCTTGTATTTTCCCTCAAATTTTCTGAACCCCAAATATAGATGAAATAGGTACTCAAAAGTTTTGCTCATTATTCTAAGATTTCAGCTAAGATATTCGAATATCTTTTTCTTCTAAGATTCAATTGATGAGCTTATTGAAAAGTATTTGAAACCTAGTTTATTTTGGCATAACCTATATAACATAATGAATACCATTTGGCAAGCAATCCTTCACCAAAAGTTGAACTAAATTCAAATCAACTTCATTGCCAATGAGGCCTGACTTAGTGGTTAAAAGGTTGGGTGAAACATAGGAAATGGACCAGGTTTAAGGCTTCATAAGAATATAATAGTACTACAATGAGCTTCTTTTTACATGCAAAGAAAAACTTCATCAAGAATGCTTCTTTTTCTTCTTCGTCTTCAAAAAAATTAACAAGAGCCATATTACTAAGGCTTCGTTTGGAACCGGGAAAATACCAAGGAAAGAAAATAGAGAAGAAATGTGAAAGAAAAAATTTGGACAAAAATAAAAAAATAGGTTTAAACTTAATAAATTTCTATATGTTTATTTAAACTCATTTTATTTGTTTATGTCTATTATATAAGGATTAAGAAATTAAAAAATATGTAAAATTTTAAGGAAATTTGATTATATTTGATTTTTTTTATATTCTTTTACTGCTTTGAATTAAATCAAACATGAGAAAATAATTTTTTCTTAATATTTTTCTCTCATTAGTATTTTCGATTCCAAAGAGGAAGCCCTAGGCGTTTGGAACCGGAAATACTAAGGAAAATAGATGAGAAAATGGAAAGAAAGAGGAATTTGAAGGAAAGGTAAAAATAGATTTAAACTTAATAAATTAATTCTATATTTTTATTCAAACTTATTTTTATTTGTTTATTTCTATTATATTAGGACTAATAATTTTAAAAATATATAAAATTTTGAGAAATTTTGATTATATTTGTTTTACTTTTATATATTTTAATGTGGAACCAAACATGAGAATCATTTTCCTTGACATTTATTTCCTTTCTCTAGTACTTTAGTTTTTCCAACGGAGCCTAAATTCATATTAGATACCTAGTATCAATATGATGGGTGGAAAACGGTTTCTCTAATTAGCAATTGTTATTATCATTCTTGAAGCCAAACGATGTTTAAAAACCGGACCGATTGAGTGCATCCAGGTAGTTGAATTTGTGAATCGGCAACAAAGCCGGATTCGGTTCAAAAGGTTAAAACCATTTTCTGGTCAGTTAAGTCGGTTGTCGATGGTTGAAACGGTTGAGCAGACCCGGTTAAACGATTGAATCGAGTCGAATCGATGATTGAACCAATCCAAATCGCGATTGAATTGGTTGAATCTATCAAACGATGGATTTGGATTGGTTGAACCAATCAAATCCATTCATAATTATTTTTATTTTTAATAATATGTGGTATATTGCAATGTCAGTTGACACTTTGGTTCGTGATCGGTTATTAGGTGAGCATTATAGCTTTTAGATTCGATTAAATGATCGATTTTTAAAACATCTACTAAAACCTATATGCATATGAGCCTTCTAGCCTCCCCAAGGTCTTCTCTTATTTTCATTTTTATAATAAAAAAAATATTTAGTAATACTTTGCAACCAATATGATGGGATTAAATTTTCACTTTTTTATGGATGTCACCTGTTTATGTGTCCGTATCTTAACGGTTTCAGAAAGTAGTCGGGAACTGAAAAGCGATTATTCAGTATACTAAAATAATCCACAAGATTAAATATAAGATGTCAACGAAACGGTCTTTCAAAATCTTTTCCCTTGCGCCACATGTCGATGCATGAAATATTGTATAAGGGCTGTCGAAATCAATACTTGTCGGCCGTCAAAATCTATGTGTGAAAGTCGTATTGTACTACTCGGAGGTCTTACAGACTATAAATAAGTGTTTCTGGGATTCCCAGGAGCACAACGTTATTCCATCCATTAATTATCAGTTAATACATTTAATCTTCTTTTTGATTATTGTTGTGCAGTGTTTAGAAATAGTAAGCTCCACTAGCAGTCGTTGCAGTTCAACAGATCGAACCATCAAGATTACCGATTAGTAGTTATCGACAAAGAGGTCACCAGTTTGGAAGGTTTCAGCCCTTTGAGGTTTGGGGAGATGCTGATGCATGGGGAAATAATCAATTGAAGCTGGGTAACTTATTCTTGCTCAATAAGTTAGGAGGAGAAAGAAATCAAGGTAGAGGATATTGTCTGACTGATACTCTTCTTGATTCTCAAAAGATGTGTGGATATACTCTCAAGAAATTAAAACTCAGAAATCACTATCGGAAGGAATTTGGTTCGTCAGGGATCCAATTGATAAAATGAAGGCAAAATGGATCTTAAGAAAATACAAGACCAAATCAAGAAAATAAGGTTTAGGAAGATATGAATCTTGAATCCTCCAAACTGGAAAATGAAATTAAGAAAATAACCAAACTGGTAAGAAGCGATTGCTGAAAGGTTTGCTATTTAACCAGTTTGAAGGGGATGGCTTGAAAGAAGTGCAGTGTTTGTTGGAGGATGCATGGATGAGTATGCAATGCATGGTACTACTAGCTAGGGTTTTTGTTTTGTTTTGGCACAGTCTGCATGCGTATTCTCTGTTTGTGTGTGTGTACATTGTCTATTTGTCTCTCTGATATATTGGCTGTTGCGTCTTTGAGAGAAAGAAGCCTCCTCTCTCTCTCTCTCTCTCTCTCTCTAATAAATGAGGCTAATGATGTATGTACATTTTAAGGATTCTTATGGAGCTTGATTTACTTGGAAAAATGGACCACTCTCGATATTCAATGACTATGAAGCATACATGAAAAAGATTTGAGGCCCCCAATCCCTCTTCATCAGTCTAACCTTCTATTGATGACCTTTATGATTTAGTCATTAACTCAGTAACATTTATTAGAATGATGGTACTTGTTGATAAATCGAGTTCAAATTTTTAAATATTTTAAAACATATGAAATCCTCTATAGACTTAATACATAGTTAAATTTGAGGCTTGGCTTATTGACTTAATTAAAAAATTAGAAATTCGAATTCGATCAAGTTTTTTTT